>JAJIBD010019099.1:0-19418 GCA_021461705.1 Cryptotis parvus | reverse complement strand
CAAACACAAACAGGAGTAGCCCCAAGCATCATAGGTTTTAGATATAAAGCAAACAAAACAAAGCGGGAAGCCTGAAGAAAAAAGGAGAAGCAAGACCAGAGTTGCTGATTTGGTCTCTTTGCCAACTGATCCACTATCATGAGATATTTTTTGGGGGGGGGGGGAGTTGCACATCTGGAAGTGCTCAGGGCTTACTTCTGGCTCCATGTTCAGGGCTCACTCTTAGCAGGCTTGATGGACCATGTGGGGTGCTGGGGATTCCCCTTTTAGAGGGAGCTTTGAATATTTTTTAAAGCACTTTGATTTATTAGCATAATAAAGAAACAAAAGAAAGCTTGGCAATTAAGAGTCATATTAACCAAAAAGTGATCTGTGGATTTTGTTTGGATCTCTATTTAAACACATTAAATATAAAAATAAAAATAAGGATTTTGTAACTGTATATCTCATGGTGGTATAATAAAAATTGAAAAATAAATAAGGGAGACAATGATGGGGGGGCCCAAACGCTGAACAGATATTTGATAATATTTGATGATATTTGATCATGTTCTTAATTTTTCAGATATTGTTGGTGTTTCATTTTTACTTGAATTATTTTAAAAATACTTTAATGCTTGATATCACATCTGAAAAATATCTTCCTTATCTTTTAAAGATACACAAGTTTCTATATTCCTTCAATTAAAGTTGAGAGTAAATTTTCTGGACAAAAACAGTTTTGAACTACAAATGATTAAAAAACTGATGTTGCATTTTTGCACTCTAAAACTACATTCCAAAGTAGAATTAAAAACCTACATTCCAAAGTAGAATTAAAAACCTACATTCCAAAGTAGAATTAAAAACCTAAAAGATTAACCACCGTTTTTACTTATGTTTAAAACAAGATATGGTTTACATCCATCCATACATCAATAAGACTTAACTTCAATTACAGTCATGCGTCACACAGTAAAAATTGCCTCTTTGCATAGCTCAGGGTCAGGGCATGCTCTTTGCCATCCTTTATCAACACAAGCTGTTGTAAATCTCAGAATCTGTTAGGGATTCACCGTAACAAGTCTGTTAGGGACATACACAGCCAGAACAGATGACCTCTCTTAATGTTTAGGGTTGCATTCCTACAAACTTTTAACCCTTACTGGATCCAAATATGTGGATGATGGTTTTTTAAAAATATATAATATTGTAGCAGATAATAATGATGCCAGTGGGGTCCTTGAGTAACAAATGATGCTGGCGGGTTATTCCTCGGGTGACAAATATGTGGATAATTCAAATACGTGGATGATAGGCTTTAAAAATTTATTATATTACCATGAGGTATACAATTACAAAACTGTTCACGATTGGGTTTCAGTCATACAATGTTCACAACATCCATCCCTATACCCGTGAATATTTCCCACCACCAACGTCCCCACTTCCCCTCCCTCACCCCCACCTCCCGTCTGCCTCTATGGCAGGTACTTTCCCTTCACTCTCTCTCTCTTCTTTTTGCTCATTGTGGTTTGCAATGCATACACTGAGGGGTTATCATGCTTATCCCTTTATCTACTCTCAATAGTCAGTTGTAGTTTAGCATTATCATTTCAACTATTATTGGCAGACTGATCTCTTCTCTAGCTTACCTAACCTCTGACCCCACACTTGTGGTAGATTCCAACCCTTGACATGTCCTCCTGGGCCCTGTTTTGCCTGGCCTTAAATGTTTTATAATGTCTTATAATGTTTTATTTATAAACATTATATATGTATTATTTATAGACATTATATATGTTTTATTTATAAACATTATATATGTTTATTTATAAACATTATATATATTTATAATGTTGTCTTATAATGTTTTATTATATATCCCACAAATGAATGTAGTCATTCTATATCTGTCCTTTTCCTTCTGACTCATTTCACTCAGCATGATAATCTCCATGTCCATCCATTTGTAGGCAAACTTCAGGACTTCATTTTCCCAACAGCTGCATAGTATTCCATTGTGTAGATGTACCATAGTTTTTTAATCCAGTCATCTGTTCTCAGGCACTCAGTTTGTTTCAGATTCTGGCTATTGTGAATAGTGGTGCAATGAATATAGAAGGGCAGATGGTGTTTCTGTTGTGTTTTTTGGTACCCAGGGTATATTCCCAGGAGTGGTATTGATGAGTCAAATGGAAGCCTACAATTTCTGGTTTTTTGAGGAATTCCCATATTGTTTTACAAAATGGTCGGACCAGTCAGCATTCTCACCAAGAGTGAATGAGAGTCCCTTTTTCCTCTAGTCAGCGCCAGCACTGGTTGTTCTTGTTCTTTTGGATGTGTGCCAGTCTTCCTGGTAAATGATGTTTTCTTTAATAATATATTATAGCAATTATGATAATGCTGATGGAGGTCCTTGGTGACATAAAACACATAACAAAGCAAAACTTTAACAGTAGGAAAGAAAAAGGGCCTCATGTGGAATGTTTTTAAGTAATATTCATACTAACCTAGGAAGAAGATAAAGGAAGAAGAGGTCTTCTGGGTGACATTTATTTCTGTCTAAAATAATCTTAGCAGGGTCTAAGATGCTGCCATTTCTCCCCTGGGAGCAGGCCACGATCATATTTGTGAATGATAGTAATCACTATAGGAATACTATCATTTTATGAAATGTGCAAAGTTGTAAAAAAATCTTATCATAGAGATCATTCCTGGGGTGTTTGGCATGGTACTTAAAGACTATTTGAAGAGTTTTTAAAATGTATTTTTCAGGAGAGGCAAACACTTCTTTTTGGCTGGGGGGGGCAACAACTGATGTTGCTTGTGGTTTACTTCTGGCTTGGTGATGGATGTTGAACCTGAGGCTTCCACATGCAAAACATGTTCACTGGCCCTTGAACCTACCTTCTTGAGTTTGGAAAATTTTAAAAATCTCAGTAAGAAAAAATATACAACTAAATAGAAAAATTGTCATTGCAGGGGCTGGAGTACAGTGGATGAAGTGTTTTTGCCTTGCATGAAGCCAACCCGGTTTCAATACCTGGCATGTTGTATGATACCCCAAGTTTGCCAGGAGTGATCCAGGAACACAGAGCCAGGAATGTGTCCAGAACACTACTGGGGAGTCTAAAAATAAATAAATAGTCATTGTACCCGGGAGGTGATTCAAAGAACTAAAGCAAATGCTTTACATTTGAGAGTCCCAGATATAATCCTTGTCACTGCATGGTCCTCTGAGCACTACTGGGACAGATCCCCAAGCACTGAACTTGACCACTGCAGAGTGTAACCCTGATATGAAAATAAGTGGTCATCCATCACATGAAAAGATTATTGGCTTCATTTCACAAAAAAAAATACAAAATTATATGCCACTTTGTACATACCAGAATGATTAAAATTTTTTTAAATTTTAGTTTATTGAATCACCGTTCGATGGGCTATTACAAAGCTGTTCGTGATTAGGTCTCAGTTATACAGTGATCCAACACCCTTCCTCCCCACCAGTGCACATTTCCCAACACCAATGTACCCCATTTCCCACCCCCAACAACCTACCTCTATAACTCTCTTTCCCTCTCGCTCTCCTTTTGCACAAAGAATGATTAAAATTAAAATAAAAATATAATTAAATCATATTAAGTGAGCATGTCAGGGACTATGTCTTTGGGATTTGGAAGAGATCTGAAGTTATTTCTCATCAACTTGCAATAAAGTGTTACAAGTCAGTATTTTAAATCTTACTTTTTGAAACAAAAACCAACTCAACTGTGAGAAAACTGAAAGGGCTAGAGTTTGTTCTTTGTATGAAGGAAGTCAAGAACTGATCCCTAGCATTTCAGAGTCTCCCAAGTACCAGCAGGAACTATCTGTGAGCACTAAATCAGGAGTAGGTCCTGAACACCAATGGGTGTGGCCCCAAAAAAACAACAAAAAAATGAGCTCAAAGTGAATAATAAGCTTATAAAATTTTAGTCTTAATAATAAGCTTATAAAATTCTAGAAAAAAATTCAGGAGGAAAGTTTTGGGTCAATGCCTGGGCAAAGAATTTCAGACATGGTACAGGAAAATATTACAGATGTTGAGTCACTTACTGTGGGAATTATTGGGATTATTGTTATGGGCAAAACAGTTTGTATCTTTTACAATATAATTGAGCTAGAGTCCTGAGAGATAGTAGAGCAGGTAGGGCACTTGTCTTGCAACTGACTGACCTGGATCCAATCCCCAGCTGTCGGGCGCTCCGCCGGGTCCCCGACAGTGCCGGAAGCAAGTTCCCTTCTACCTCCGAAGCAGGCGAGAATGGATGAACACTCAGGAGTCCGATGCGGTTTTAAAAGACTTTACTTATCACAGGTTCAGGCATACAAATCAGCAAAAGGAAAAACCCGATGCTTAGGATTCCAGGCTAGAATCCCAGCCACGTGTAGGCCAAGATGGCGACCACCACGTGTGAAACTTCCAAGGGGAATAAACGCTCACAAGGCGAGATCCCACTGGGAAGAAGAAGCCCGGGAGAGCGGGAACCGGCAAGTTTATACCCCCCAACTCAGACCTTCCTCCCATTGTTATGGAAAGCAGGGGAGGGTCCAATGCCCTCAGGTAACCCCTCCCCTGCATCTCACCTAGGGCCTTTACTGTGCTAATGTTTTGAGCCGGGAAGGCCTTTGAAATGTAGAGAAGGGGGTTTCTGAGATGGCATGTCACTGTACCAAAGATCAACACCAATGCCAGTTAAATATTTCTCCAAGCCTTCACAAGTCTCCTCTACTTCATTGTAGTTTTATATTTTATCAGGGAGCCATGCTTGTTTGTTTGGAAGCAAACAGCATTTCTCTCTGGTCTAATTACCAGGTGTCCTTACGTGGCCAGGCTAATATGCTGGTAAGATCTAGCTAGTCCCACGATGATTGTGATAGCATGGGAGAATATTTATACCAGCTAGTACAGCATACATGGTCGGATAAACTGCCACATTTAGACTACCCCCTTATCTACGGAGTGATTTGCGGGAGGCAATCCAGAGCAGATGCAGCGGCCCTTAGGAGTCCTGCAACACCCAGCATCCCATATGGTCCCACGAACACCACCAGTAGTGATCTCTGAGTGTAGAACATAATCAGGTTAATTGGGCAAGCAAAATTGTGCTCAGGAAATAAAATATTTTAGGGTCTTTTAGATGTAGAATGCAACATGAGCAAGAATAGAATAGGAATTGTCATGACTTTCTACTTTAAGGGTGCCTGCTGTTTGGCTATATGAAATACCTCACCCTGTGCTCTTCATGCACCTATTGAATGTTATGGTTACTAACTGTCCTGAATGCATGCCGCTGTCAACTGAAACAATAGCTTACATGTTGGGAGTCAGTGTGAGGGAGATATATTGTATTGAGTAAAATCCTAGCCTATGAGATTACCAAGTCCAGGTGATCCTAAGACTAAGGCAGTCCTTGTGTTTGTCTCCTTATGTACTTGTTTGTCTCATTCTCTTTGCACCCTGCTGGATGGAGGTTGAAGATGCCAATCGGATTTGCTTTAGACGCTACCTTGCATGCAGCCAATCTCAGTTCAATCCCTGTTACTTATTATGGGCTGAAAGTGATACCAAGTGTGAACCCTAAGCATAGAGACTGGAGTCCTCTGAGCACTGCTGGGTGTGGCCAAATTCTTGCTCCCCGAAGAATGCTAAAGACATGATAGCAAAAACATGATCTGTAAAGGAAATAAAAGAAAAAATCTGCTTTTCTATAGGCCCTATTAAGAGGATGACAAGTATTTACAAACTATGCACTCAATAAAAAGCTAGTATTTAGAATAATTACACTAAGAACTCTCAAATGTAATTTGAATAGAAATAGTAATGCATAGAAATAATCCAATTAGAGAATATAGTTAGGGACGAAAAAAAATTTTCACGTAAAAGTATACGCAGATAGAAAGTACTGAAAAGAGATGATCACTAGCTATTAGGGAAACGCATAAATTGGAACTATTGTCAGATGCTAGTACACACCTGTGAGAGCAGCTACCATCCAGTGAGGGGAACCCAGGAATGCAGCTCAGTGGTTCAGCTCCTCCCTTGCAAGCTTGAAACTGTGAGTTCAGTCCCTGGAATTATTGCCATTGGCATTCCTTGCACGACAAGTGTGTGATCACTGGTGTATCCCAAGCAAATGTGACACCTCATTTCTGGTGAGCACAACATGTGCAGGCCATGCCATGAAATGTTTGACTCCCAGATTATAACCACAAAGTGAGGGAAGGAGGAAAAATAGTCATAACGCCAAATGTTATTATGCACAGAAATGGAATCACTTGTATTCTGCTGCGGGGCATGTTCTAACATGATACTGCTGCCCTGGGAAATAGTTTATCAGTTTCTTATAAAAATCAAACATAATCCAGTGATTGCATCCTTGGGCATTTATCCCAGAGAAATGAAAATTTATGTTCACACAAAAAAAAGCTGTACATGAATGCTCACAGCAGTTTTATTCATAAGAGTGTTTGGAATGAATTATTCAAGAAGGGAAAAGAAAAGGAAAAAGCTGTCTTCTTTATTGTATAGATATTTTGGAGTGGGTTAAAATGACCTTGTCGAGCTGAATGTTTTTTTCAATATAGTTACTGCATTTTTCAGAGCCTAGGGTTTGTTTTCTACTTTTGTTATTCATTTCTTGTTTTATTGCATTATAGTTAGAAATTACCACCTGTACCTTTTTAGGAAATTACCAACTGTACCCAATAGAGCCTCGCAAGAAGCCAGAGGAACCTCCACACCATGAACGCAGTCTTTTCAACATCTGGACTCTACAGCTCGTCAGAGCTCCACCCAACAGAAAAGCCCATCTCAATCTCTGCTCGTCAGAGTCCCACCCTACAGCAAAGCCTATTTCAAGCCCAGGTATGCCTGATCCAGAGACTCAGATATACAGGGCAGAGCTGCTACTGGCTCTCCCTGTGTTCATGAGGTGCCCAGGAGGGAAGATGGGTTCTAGCCCTGGCCCGCCATCCCACTAGAGCCTCACAAGAAGCCAGAGGAATCCCCACACCATGAGGGCAGTCATTTCAACATCCGGACTCCCCAGCTTGTCAGAGCTCCACCCAAGAGAAAAGCAGATCTCTCCATGTTGTGGTTCATCAGTAAATGCACAAGATGAGAGCCTACTACTGAGAGTATACCACCTGCACAGCAGAGCCTGGCAAGCTACCCATGTTGTATTTGATATGTATGCCCCCAAACCAATGACAATTTAAACCTCATTCCCATGACCTGAAGGAATGATTTGAGGCTCTTCATGTTCCTGGAGCGAACAGATGCTCTTGGGCTACATTAGCACGTGACAGGACGTATGGAGATGTTACTGGTGCCGCTTGAGCAAATCGATGAACAACGGGAAGACAAGTGACAAGTCACCATTTTAGGGAGGTTCTCCCAAGCAGTGCTCATTAGGCAAAGTCAGGGACCATCAATGGCTTTCAGGGCAAGCATTTCGTGTGAGAGTCTGAGGATATTGGTTCCACTTGGAATCGCTGGTAGTGTTGCTGCTAGGGAGACCATATGTAGTTCCAGGCATTCAAACTGGGGTCAGCTGTATGCAAGGCAAGCACCTCTTTTCCTACGCTATATCTCTAGCCCTAAACTTTAATTTTTAAAGTAGGTTACCTGGTTTAGCATTAGAATGCAAGTTTTAGTCTAGGGTTTGTGCTATAGCTCTAGTTCAATTTTTAAAATGTTTGTGATACTATTTATTCATTTATTTATTTATTTATTTATTTTGAAAAACATTTTATTATACCACCGTGAGATATACAATTACAACGTTGTTCACGTTTGGAGGTTTCGGTCACACAGTGTTCCAGCACCCCGCCCTCCACCAGTGCCCATCTCCCACCACCCATGTCCCCAATTCCAGGGAAGAATTGGCCTCCCATGGACTGCCTAAATGGCAGGTTCTTTTATCTCCTCTCTCTCTCCCTCTCTCTCTCTTCCTTCTCCTACACATCGTGGGTTGTACTACATACACTTAGAAGCCATCATTTGCATTTTTGCCTGTATTTAATGCTCAGTTCTATGTTGGTATCAAACGTTTTGACATTTATTCACATATGTTCCCTTCTCTATCTTACCTAACCTCTGACTCCCACATGCTTGTGGTAATTTTTACTTTTGTAAGATCACCTGGTATATTTATGTTATGCAAATAAATGCAGTCATTCTATGTCTCTCTCTTTCTTTCTGACTAATTTCACTCAACATGATTCTTCCCATGTCCATCCATTTATAGGCAAATTTCATAACTTCATTTTTCCTAACAGCTGCATAGTATTCCATTGTGTAGATGTACCACGGTTTCTTTATCCAATCATCAGTTCTCGGGCATACTGGTTGTTTCCAGGTTCTGCTATTTTCATAGCAGCAGAATAGTGCTGCTATGAAAATAAAAGTGTGGATTGTGTTTCCGCTGTGTGTTTTTGGCTTCCCAGGGTATATTCCCAGGAATGGTATGACTGGGTCAGAAGGGAGCTCAATTTCTAGTCTTTGGAGGAATGTCCGTATTGTTTTCCAGAAAGGTTGTACAAGTCGACATTCCCACCAACAATGTATGAGAGTCCCTTTTCCCCACATGTGATACTATTTTTATTTGCTTGATCCACCTTATGTCTTAGTTGTTTTTAGCTATCTCTGCTGGTACTGCTTGATTGGGGATGTGGGGAGGGATTTCTGACCCTAGTTTGAATGCCTTTCTTTTCTTTCTTTCTTTCTTTCTTTCTTTCTTTCTTTCTTTCTTTCTTTCTTTCTTTCTTTCTTTCTTTCTTTCTTTCTTTTTCTTTCTTTCTTTCTTTCTTTCTTTCTTTCTTTCTTTCTTTCTTTCTTTCTTTCTTTCTTTCTTTCTTTCTTTCTTTCTTTCTTTCTTTCTTTCTTTCTTTCTTTCTTTCTTTCTTTCTTTCTTTCTTTCTTTTTCTTTCTTTCTTTCTTTCTTTCTTTCTTTCTTTCTTTCTTTCTTCCTTTCTTCCTTTCTTCCTTTCTTCCTTCCTTCCTTCCTTCCTTCCTTCCTTCCTTCCTTCCTTCCTTCCTTCCTTCCTTCCTTCCTTCCTTCCTTCCTTCCTTCCTTCCTTTCCTTCCTTCCTTCCTTCCTTCCTTCCTTCCTTCCTTCCTTCCTTCCTTCCTTCCTTCCTTCCTTCCCTTCCTTCCTTCCTTCCTTCCTTCCTTCCTTCCTTCCTCTTTCCTTTCTTTTTTCTTTCTTCTTTACTAAATATCAGTCATACAATGCTTCATCACCCCTTCTCTTCTTAATGAGTACATTCTTTTTTTCCACACACACTTTTTTTGGATTTCTGATCTTTTATTGTCTCCACAGTTTAAATTTTTTTCATTGTAATAACAAAAAATACAAGTACATTCTTAATCAGTACATCACCCTTTCCCCTTTTAATCAGGTACATTTCCTACTACCAATGTCCCTAGTTTCCCTCCTTACAGATGCTCTCTCTCTTTTTCTCTCTTTCTCTCTTTTTTGGGCATTATGATTTGCAATACAAATAGCGAAAGGCTAACATGTATATCCCTTAACCTCCTTTCAGCACTCAGACTTTGTCCAAAGTGATCATTTCCAAGTATCATCGCAGCATTCCGTTCTCTATCCCAACTGTTTTCCAGGTGTCTGTGTGAAGGGACAGGAAATTTTGGGCCGGGTTTTTGCTGTAGCTGGGCCCCTTTACTTTTTCTATTAATGCCCCAGTGCATCTGGGCATGGGCAGAGGAGGGATTTTTTCATGTCAGTACCCCTGGTTGGGTCCTTCTTGAAGTTCTGCCCTCCAGTTTCAAGTTCCTATTGGGAGAACAGGATCTCAGGTTGTGTGTGTGTGGGGGGGAGGTGCTTATAGTAGAGTTCTCCAGGGTTGGCCTCTTAATTGTGGCTCCATCTCTCCCTGCCAATTCCTTCTGCCTGCTCTCTTGCGGGACAGGGAAATTCAGGCCCAGTAAAGGAGAGCACTACTCATGAACACTTAACCTTTAAGTGGGCTCCTCATTCATCTCTAGTCTGGCTTTGTGCTAGTCTCATGCTGCCACAGGGACTTGGATTGATCCATGGGAGGAACAAGTCTACATGAGCTGTGTCCTGTGGAGAGGCTCAGTGTAGGGAAATACAGGGTCTAAGTGCCTTCTTCTGCTTGATGCTTCCAGTTGTGCTGTTATTTCAGTCTTGGGGAATGAAATGAGTTCACCTTTTACTAATTTTAATGGTTTTCCTTTGCTTGTCCATTGCCTCATCTCCAGAGTTGATAGTTGCAAGTAGCAGCAGGAAGAAATTGGGAAATCAATAGTATACACATTTTTTTTCTTTTTTAACTTAATTTTTAAATTAAATCACCATGAGACAAAGTTACAAAGTTGTCCATGATTGGATATCAGTAAAAATGTTTGAACACCCATCCCCTTCACTAGTTTATATTTCTCATCACCAATGTTCCCAGGCTCCCTCCCGGCAGACACTTCTCTCTCTCTCTCTCTCTCTCTTTTTTTTGGGGTCACACCTAGCAGCACTAGGGACTGCTCATAGCAAGATTTCATATTTTCTTACATCTGCATAATATTTCATTGTGCATATAGACCACAACTTAAAAATATTTACTAAGCGCCATAGTTTTGGGTCACATGTGGTGATGCTCAGGGGTTTACTCCTGGCTCTGCACTTAGGAATTACTCCTGGCAGTACTCAGGGGATCATACAGGATGCCAGGAATCGAACCCAGAGCCGCCAGTTTCAAGGAAAATGCCCTATCACTGTACTATTGCTAATAAACCTTTATTTTTTTAACCATCGATGTTTGTCAGGTCTGACCTCTAACTCAAGCCTCTGTTAATTCACCCATCAGTGTTACCTTTGACTATCCTTGAGTGTCAACTTCAGTGAACAATTTTCCATCAGTGCCCATCATTTATATATCATTCCTGACTCTATGAACCCTTCTGGTATCGATGTCCCTCTAACCTACAACTCAAAATAAACAGCATGTTGTCTGCAATCGGGCCATCCAATATGGCAGCCACTAGCCACATATGGGTATTGTGAACTTGAAGTTAGTGAACTAGAGAACTGAATTTTTTAAATGTGTTGAAACTAAATGTTGAGAATACTCAATTCTATCTCATTGAAAATTTTTTGGGGGTTACACCTGGCAATGCTCAGGGGTTATTCCTGGCTCTGTACTCGGATATTACTCCTGGCATTGCTCAGGGGACCATATGGAATGCTGGGGATCAAACTCAGGTCAGCTGCTTGCAAAGCAAACGCCCCTACCCATTGTGCTATTGCTCCGGCCCCAAACTTTTCAAGTATATTTGAAACAATTTATGGATATTAATCTATAATTTCAATTGAAATATTATGCAATTTAAATATAATTCAAGCATTTCTGATGAAAAATTAGATTAAAATTGATGTGTGGGGCTGGAGCAATAATATAGCTGCTAGGGAATTTTCCTTGCACATGGCCGACCTGGGTTTGATCCCTGGTATCCCATGTGGTCCCCTGAGTACCACTAGGAATAATTCCTGAGTGCAGAGCCAGGAATAACTCCTGAGCATCTGCCAGGTATGACCCAAAGAGCCAAAAAGAGGTGCATTGGAGTCCGGAGTGATAGTGTAACGGGTAGGTAGTTTCTCTTACATGGGTGGGTCGCACTTGGATTTGATCCCTGGCACCCAGTGTGGTCCCCTGAGCCACAAAAGTAGTGATCCCTAAGCACAGAGCCAGGAGTAAGCCCTGAGCACTGCCAGTTGTGTCCCCTCAACCCCTCCATGGCAATTGATCTGTTTTTTAGTGTAAAATATACATTTTGTTTCACATCCTAATAACAACAAAAATAGCTGGTGTGTCATTAATGATTTAAGTCATTCATATATTGATGGGCTGATAAGGTGCTTGTCTTGCATATGCCTGACTCGAATTCGATCCCTGGCATTCCATATGGTTACATGAACATTGCCAGGAAATTCCCTAGTGCAGAGACAGGAGTGACTCTGAAGCATCACTGGGAGTGACCAAAAAGCTAAAAGACAGCAGTCATATGTTGAAATTATGTTTTGGGTGTGTAGCTTAAGTAAAAGTTATTACTAAGGCTAATTTATCATTTTTCTTTTTAATATGTTGCCTGTTTATCTCATCTAAATTTCTTCCCTTCTTTCCCGTTGCAGTTGGAAATTGAGGCTGTTGTATTGTGTTAACATGATTTAGATTTCTCAAAGCAAAAATGAGTGTTTTTGTTCTTACATAATTTGGAATAGCAAAATATTTGGAGCAGAAATACTTCTGTTTGGTAACAGGGATGTTTGTATTTCATTGGCCAAGCCGACTAAAGCCTGCCTGTTGCATAATCATTGTCCTTTTTGCATCATTTGCCCAAAGCAACCCAACTTCTCATGCATTTATTGGCTATTTATTAGCAACTCAGGTAAGATCCTGTTTTCATCCCTTGCGCTTAGCAACAGAGATTTCTCCCTAGTAACTGACTGCTGCTTCATTCCATTGGCCATCGAAACCAGAGCCCACCTCTCACACATGGCCATTGGCTAGCTGTACCATCAGTCTAGAACCCTTTAGGCTTGATCTAGACAAGAGCCCGAATTTTTCATTGGTGTCAATTAACTCTTACACCACCACTATTCATGTAGTTGGCTTTCTGATTGGAAAATTTATCATTCCTTTATCAGTGATTCTGCTCTGAAAACTCCAAATTTCAGATTGTAGTGTGTATTTCCATTACCTCTGGACCAATCTCAAACCTTATTGTATTACTCTAGACTGACTTCTAATGAATGTGATAATCCTTCCACCAGCAATACTTCTCTAGTGTGATTTCATATTTGGCCATCAACGAACGATTCCTCCCTCAATACCCCTCTGACCTGGAAACTTAAAATGAGGTTTGTTAATTTTCCACCATCAATGCTATGACTTATTTAAAGAAATTCAACCTCTGTTAACTCTTCCAGCACTAATGAATCTAATAAAGTACTCCTAATAGCCACCAGGATCTCCACAGACAACAGAAATGGGTTTATTAACTTATTTAATGCAATTTGCCCAGGATAAATTTAAACAAAATTTATTATACCACAGTGAGACATACAATTACAAAGGTGTTCAATATTGGTTCTTGGTAATACAGTATTCCAGCACCCATCCCTCCACCAGTGCCCCATTCCCACCACCAATGTCCCCACACCCCTTCCCGCCCACCCCAGGCTGCCTCAATAGCAGGTACCCCCTTTTCCTCTCTTTCTCTCTCTCTGTTTATGCATCTTTATCCCTCTTCTTTTACACATTGGGGCTATCCCTGCAGACATTTAGGGTTTATCATGTATGTCTCTTTGTGTATATTCAATGGTGAGTTCTAGTCTGACATTGCCATTCAGGACAAATTTTTAATACTGAATATCTGTCCCAGTAAAGCCCTCATCCTTGGGAAAACTTACCAAACAAAGGAAGAAATGGAATTTCTGTGGGGTGTCTAGGGGAAAGTAGTAGTGTTAGGTTAACATTTAAATGAAGCAGTGCTTTGATTAGCCTGAAGAACAGCAGCTTGGAATTTACAAGGGTCAGTGTCAGGTCTGTGAAGTGGATCCAGGCTCCTTTTTAGAAACACTGACATTAAAAATAGATGTGATATGTTGGCTCCAAATGTCCCTTCTCAGATGCTCTGTACTGGGTTTAGCCATTGAGCCTGTTTCTATGTGAAAGTGACTCAGCTTCTCTAGGCAATAAGTAATGGGATGGTTCTTGCTTTTGGTGGTTTTGGACCACATGAGGGTGTAAAGGGTGTTACTCCCTGCTCTTCGTTCGAAGGCTGTCCCCGGGCAATGTTTGTAGGACCATATAAAACTTGGACTTGATGCTGGCGTGGATGTGGGGAAAAGGGGACTCTCATACACTGTTGGTGGGAATGTCGACTTGTACAATCTTTCTGGAAAACAATATGGACATTCCTCCAAAGACTAGAAATTGAGCTCCCCCTTTGACCCAGCCATACTGCTCCTGGGAATATACCCTGGAAAGCCAAAAACACACAGCGGAAACACAATCCGCACTTTTATTTTCATAGCAGCACTATTCACAATAGCAAGAACCTGGAAACAACCAGTATGCCCGAGAACTGATGACTGGATAAAGAAACTGTGGTACATCTACACAATGGAATACTATGCAGCTGTCAGAAAAAATGAATTTATGAAGTTTTCCTATAAATGGATGGACATGGAGAGAATCATGTTGAGTGAAATTAGTCAGAAGGAAAGAGAAGAACAAAGAATGACTGCATTTATTTGCATGACATAAATATACCAGGTGATCTTACCAAAAGTGGAAATTACCACAAGTGCGTGGGAGTCAGAGGTTTGGTTAGATAGAGAAGGGAACATGTGTGAATAAATGTCTAAAGGTCTGATACCAACATAGAACTGAGCATTAAATACAGACAAAAAATGCAAATGATGGCTTCTAAGTGTACGTAGTGCAACCCACAATGTGTGGGAGAAGGAGGAGAGAGAGAGGGAGAGAGAGAGGAGATAAAGAACCTGCCATTTAGGCAGGATGTGGGAGGGGGAGGGATTGGGGACATGGGTGGTGGTTGAGGGGCACTGGTGGAGGGCCGGGTGCTGGAACACTGTTTGACCAAAACCCCCAAGCGTGAACAACGTTGTAATTGTATATCTCACCGTGGTATAATAAAATGTTAAAAAAATATATGTACATATTATGATACCAATATCCAAGGTCAAGTGAAACATATATCACGAGGTCTTGTCAAAGGTGGATATTATCACAAATATGTGAGAGTCAGAGGCTAGAAAATGGAACAGTGTGCTAACAATTGTCTAGGGTATTAATGCCAACCTAGAACTGAGCATTAAATAGACACAAAAAGATACACATGACAACCCTTTAATGTATGTTCTGTAATCCATAGTCTGGAAGGGAAGGAAAAGAGAAAGAGAGAGAAAGAGAAAGAAATAAAGAACCTGCCATGGAGGCAGGCTGGAGGAGGGGGGAGGGAACCGGGGCGTTGGTGGTGGGAGATGGGCACTGGTGGAGGGATGGGTGCTGGAACACTGTATGACCAAAACCCAAATATGAACTTTTAATTGTATATATTTGTAATTGTAAAAATAAAAAATTTTTAAAAAAGAAAAAAAAACTTGGACTTGAACCTGAGCCTGTATTCAGCTTTTTGAATTCTCTCTCCAGACAATAGTGGGCCGTTTTAGTCACCCCGCTTTCCCCCTCCCATTGTTGTGACAACCAGAGGTTACACACACTTGGTTTCACTGCTCACCAGGAATCACACACTTTGTTGATGCATTGGAAATCAAATGGTAGTACCATTGGAATCAATCCTGACACACACTGGGTGATGAACTATGGAGATTTTGCCCATAAGCATAAGAACCACTAAACTAAACCCACTAACCGTGGGTCCTGCCTGATACCCTATACTTATTGATATAATTTCAAAAGCAAAGTGTTGGACAGTCTATGATTTTAGAAAATAAAGTTTCTCATCAGGACTGGGGTTAGGGTGAGGTAAGTGAGGTACGAACTTCAGCATGCACACTCTAAGGGAGCACCAAAAAACCACAGTAGTTAAGAGAAATAACATTTTAGCACAATATTTTCGAGCATAGAAATTAATGCAAAGTATCTATGATGAACAAAATTCCAAAAATTTTATTTATTTAATTAAGTGTTATTGATTTACCATGGATTTATAATATTACCTAAATTTCTCACTTCTATAAATGTATGTACCACATCACACTCATCATCAGAGTTCTAGTGGCATTTACACTATCAAATTAACCCTCTTCTCCAATCCCTTCTGTCAATCACTATTTTTTCACCAAAGCTAAGAGGCTTTTTGGGTTGTGTTTACTAGTTTATGTACTTTATTTATATACCACATGAAAGAGGGATCTTTAGGCCTCTCACTTTTCTCTGGTCTTTCACTTTTGACTTTTTAAAAAATAATTATTATTTTTTTTCTTTTTAGGTCACATTTGGCAATGCTCAGAGGTTACTACTGGCTCTGCACTCAGTAATTACTTCTGGCGGTGCTCAGGGACTATATGGGATGACGAAAATCGAACCCAGGCCTGTTGCATGCAAGGCAAAGCGCCCTACCCGCTGTGCTATTGCTCTGGTTCCACGAATGAATTTTTTGATTGAATCACAGTGACAACGTTACAAAGGGATACCGTGACACAGTTACAAAATTGTTCAGGACTTGGTCTCAGTCTTATAATGTTCCAACACCAGCCCCTTCACCAGTGTGCATTTCCCACCACTAATGTCCCTGGTTTCCCTCACACCCTCACCCCCGCCTCTATGGCATGCACCTCTTTCTCTCTCCTCTCTCTCCTCTCTTTTTCTCTCCTTCCTTTTGAGTATTATGGTTTTCAATACAGATACTTAAAAGCTATCAGGTATATGCTTTTACCTACTTTCAACACTTAGCTTCTGTTCAAAGTGATAATTTCCAACCATTATTGTCATACTGGTCCCTTCTCTCTCCTAACTGCCCTTTGCCTCAAACACACTTGCGACAAGCTTCTAACCATTGACCAATCCTCCTGGCCCCTGTTTTCCTTAGACATTAGTAACATAGTACTTTTTATATGTCACAAATGAATGCATTGGCTTCTTTTCTATAAATTTAAAAATATTATAATGTAATCAATGATAATTCACTATATAAATTTCAAGGTGGTAGCTACTCTTGAAAGGAGGACTGGAGGGCTGGAGTGACAGTCCAGCGGGTAGGGCGTTTGTCTTGCATACTGCCGACCTGGCTTTGATCCCTAGTACCCCATATGGTCCCCCTGCACAGTGCCAGGAGTAATTCCTGAGTGCAGAGCTAGGAGTAACCCCTGAGCATCGCTGGGTGTGACCCAAAAAGCAAAAAAAAGAAAGAAATGCTACTTGAAAGAGATTATGTATAGAGTTCTTATCCATCCATCCATCCATCCATCCATCCATCTATCCATCCATCCATCCATCCATCCATCCCTCCCTGTCTATCTGTCTGTCTGTCTATCTATCTATCTATCTATCTATCTATCTATCTATCTATCTATCTATCTATCTATCTATCTATCTATCTATCTATCTATCTATCTATCTATCTATCTATCTATCTATCTGTCTGTCTGTCTGTCTGTCTGTCTGTCTGTCTGTCTGTCTGTCTGTCTGTCTGTCTGTCTGTCTAGCTGTCTGTCTGTCTGTCTGTCTAGCTGTCTGTCTGTCTAGCTGTCTGTCTGTCTATCTGTCTGTCATCTGTCTGTCTGTCATCTGTCATTTGTCTGTCTGTCATCTGCCATCTGTCTGTCTATCTGTCTGTCTGTCTGTCTGTCTGTCTGTCTGTCTGTCTATCTATCTATCTATCTAAACTGTCTGTCTATCTGTCTATCTGTCTGTCTATCTAATCTATCTATCTGTCTGTCTTTCTGTCTTTCTGTCTTTCTATTTGGTTTTGAGAACCCAGGAGTACTCAGAATTTATTCCTGGCTCTGCACTCAGAAATTACTCCTAACAGTCCTTGGGAACCCATATGGAATGCTGAGGATTGAACCCAGGTTGCTTATGTGCAAGGCAAATCCTCTACCAGCTATGCTATTGCTCCAGACTTGAGAGTACTTTTAAAAAAACATATTAAAGCATCATGATTTACAGTTATTCATAGTTAAGTTATAGACATGCTATGTTCTAGCACCAGTCCCACCACCAGTGTTTTCTTCCCTCCACTAGGGTTTCCATGTTCTCCCCCCCCCACCTATAGCCTCATTACCAGCCTACCACATTGACAGATTTATTTTTAAGTTTGGTCGTTAAGTTTGTATTCTGCTCTCAATGTTGTTGATTCTGTAGTTTGGATATTGAACCATGCCACTCCTTTACATCACCAATTTACTCAGATCCCTGTTGTTTTCAATTTGACTCATCATCACAGGTTCACAGGTTCCATCTATGTTTTTTCAGAAGGCAATATATTATCTTCGTTTAAAAATAGCCAATTAGAATTCCACTGAGCACACATAGCACAATTACTTATTTAGTTACCCTTCTATGTGCCTTTAGGTTGCTTCAATTTCTTGGTCATATTGCTATTATAAGCTTGGCAGTGCATAAGACTTTCATATCACTGGTATTTGTATTTTCAGATAAATAAATGAGTAATATTGTCAAATAGCATAGTAATTTTAAGGTATTTTTTAAAGAATCTACACCCTGTTTCCCTTAGAAGCTGCAACAATTTTCATACAGTCAGTTCTCCTTTTTCTCCATGTTCTTTCTAATACTTGTTTCCAATCTTTTGAACACAGGCTATTCTTACCAGTATGAGGTGTTATTTCATTACAGTTTTGATTTGTATTTCCCCTAATAGTAAAATGAGTATTAAAATATGCCTGTTGGTAAATGTTGTCTTCTTCTATGTGTCTATTCTTATTTTACCTACTTAAAAGTGTTTTATTGTTGCTGAGTAGTATGATTTCTTTATATCTGTTGAACATCAATCCCTTGTTAATCCTATATAGGATAAATCACCATCTTATTATATTTAGCAGATTACCTTTTTGATTGTTTGTTGATTTCTTTTGCTGAACAAGGTCCTTGAATTTAATATAGTACCATTTGTTTATTTAGTTTTTTTTTTGCAGTTGTAGTTCTTTCTCCAAAGACATAATCACTGTCAATGTCCAGAACAGTATTGACTATATTTTCTTCTGCACAATTTGTGGTTGCAGATTTTCTATTCAAATATTCAATCCATTTTAAGATAATATTTGTGTAGTATTAAGTAATGATCCAGTTTCATTGTTTTTTATTGTGACTGTCTAGGTTTCCCAACATAATTTGTTGAAGTTTCCCTTTCTCAATTGCATGTTCTTGGCTGATAATTTAACTGACCATATGTGTGAATGTGTTTATTTCTGGTCTTTCAACCCAATTTTATCTATTTCTGAATCTGTTTTTGTTCCAATACCAATACTCTTTTATTTTGAAATTTTATTATTAAGATGCTGTGACTTTCAAAATTGTTCATGATTGAGTTGTTTTCAGGCATACAATGTTCCAACACCAATCCCACCACCAGTATGACCTTCTCTACACCAATGCCCCCAGGTTCCATCCCCCTTCCCTTCCCAGCCTATCCCTTTGTCAGGCATATAACATATTTATTTAATATTGCTTGGTCAAACAAAAACTTAAATAAATGACAAATGGAATTACTGGAATATTAAGATTAAAGTCAATTTGTGATGATTGATTGCGATATGATTTTAACCAACATAAAATTCAAATAATTTAATACAGAGTAATATAATGCCTATTATCTTACATAAATAAGTTTTCAACTCTGATATGAC
>JAJIBD010019093.1:0-20861 GCA_021461705.1 Cryptotis parvus | reverse complement strand
GCATCCCATGTGGTCCCCAAGCACCACCAGGAGTAATTCCTGAGTGCAGAGCCAGGAGTAACCCCTGAGCATTGCCGGGTGTGACCCAAAAAAGCAAAAAAAAAAAAAATAAAAAATAAAAAAAAGAAATTCAGAATGGCCAAAAGGCATATGAAAAAATGCTCATTATCACTAATCATCAGGAGATGCAAATCAAAACAACAATTAGATATCATCTCACACCACAGAGACTGGCACATATCCAAAAGTTCAAGAACAACAAGTGCTGGCATGGATGCGGGAGAAAGGAACTCTCATCCATTGTTGGTGGGAATGCCAACTGGTACAGCCTTGTTGGAAAACAATATGGACATTCCTCCAAAGACTAGGAATTGAACTCCTATTTGACCCAGCAATACCACTTCTGGGAATATACCCTGCGAGGCCAAAACCACACAGCAGAAACACCATTTGCACTTTTATTTTCATATCAGCACTATCCACATTAGCCAGAATCTGAAAACAACCAGAGTGCCTGAGAACAGATGACTGAATAAGAAACTGTGGTACATCTACACAATGGAATACTACTCAGCTGTAAGGAAAATGAAGTTATGAAATTAGCCTATAAATGGATGGACATAGAGAGGATCATGCTCAGTGAAATTAACCAAAAGGATAGATATATAATGACTGTATTTATTTGCAGGATATAAAATAAATTTAGTATGATACCAATATCCAAGGTCAGGTAAATCATGGATCAGGAGGTCTTGTCAGTGGTGGAATCTACCACAAGTGTGTGGGAGTCAGAGTTTAGGTAAGACAGAAAAGGAAATAGGGTGCTAACAATTGTTGGAGATGATAATACCAATCTAGAACTGAGCATTGAATGTAGGCATAGAAATATTCATGATAACGTCTAAATGTATGTATTGCAAGCCACAATGAGTATGAGACGGGAGAGAGAGACAGAAAGAGCAAGTCACAATGTGTATGAGATGGGAGAGAGAGAGAGAAGAGGGGCAAAGTGCCTGCCATAGAAGCAGGCTGAGTGAGGTGGGGAGGGAATCATTGGTGTTGGGAAATGGGCATCTTTGGAGGGATGGGTATTGGAACACTGTATGACTGAAACTCATACTTGAACATCTTTATAATTTTGTATCTCCCGGTGGTATAATACAAAAATTTTAAATACAATTTTTTAAAAAATGTAAGAACAGAGCTTCCACTTGACTCTATGATCTCACACATCAATATATGAAAAGCGTTTATGCTAAAGAACATATGAAAACACATGTTCGCCACGGCATTTTTTAATAACAATGATATGAAAACTATACAAGTGTCCAACAACAGATGAGTGAATAAAGAAGTTGTAATGTGTGTATATATTATATATAACATTGTATATATATACATATATAACACTGTATATATGTATATATATACAATGTTATATAACTGCTATGAAGAAATCTTATATTTTGCTAAAATTTGAATGGAACATGAGGAAATTATAGTAAATGAAGTAAATAGGAATGAAAAAGACACAAGATAATCTTTTATCAAGGTCCACTCATTTCTGGAGTATAAAGAAACAAAGCAGAGTATCATACAATACCCAATAGAAACAACCTTAATAACTGTGATCTGAGAAGGCTGTGGTAAGGAAAGGGTAGTGCAATGTGTAAAAGAAGAGGGAAAGAGATGCAGAGACAGAGAAACAGTGAGAGAAAGAGAGGGAAACGGGGGTACCTGCTATGGAGGCAGCCTGGGGGTGGGCGGGAGGGGGTGTGGTACATTGGTGGTGGGAATTGGCCACTGGTGGAGGGATGGGTGCTGGAATACTGTATTACCAAGAACCAGTTATGAACACCTTTGTAATTGTATGTCTCACGTTGGTATAACAAAAAATTTTTTAAATGACAAAAAAAGGAAAGGGTGGTGAAGTAGATCACCACCCTTTTTTTGGCTCACACCCGGCGATGCTCAGGGGGTTACTCCTGGCTCTGCACTCAGAAATTACTCCTGGCGGTGCTCGGGGGACCATAATGGGATGGCGGGGATCGAACCCTGGCCGGCACAGGCCGGCCACGTGCAAGGCAAATGCCCTACCCGCTGGGCTATCGCTCCGGGCCTCTGGTGAAGTAGACTTTGGATGATGGTGGAGGGGATTCAGGAATTCTTCTGGTGAGTCTGGTATATCTACAGTGAAATATAAAAACGTAAAACATGAATAATTTAAAACTTTTCATGTTTATGTCTTTTATGCCTTTTCTTACAGCTATCTGAGAGATCCTGTCAAATGCTACATCAGATTTTGTCCCTTTGTTCAAAACTTTCTTTTGGACTCATATCAACTAAGTAAAAAGTCAGCTACCTCATAGTACTTATCATTAGACACAATTATCACCCTAAACAATCATAATTACTTTATTTAATTTGAGGCACCATGACTTACAATACTGTGAATGATAGGGTTACTGCATACATGATTCCAACACTACATTCTCAATCTGGAGGTCAGCTTCCCCTACAATGATATCCTTCACCATTATTATCAGAGAACCCTCTCAAAACACTTCTGTACCTCTATATGCCCCACCTTTGGTAATATTATTTCAGTAAACCAGTTCTCAGCATGTCTTCTTTTGATCATTAATTATTCCCATAAGATGTTTCCTTATATCCCTCATATAAGAGAAATCATTATTTAGCTATTCTTTCCTTCTTACTAACTTCACCCATATGTCCTCCACTTTTACCTATGTAGTGGTAAATGAATAATATCATTTTTATGACCGAGAGTAGTATTCCACTGTGTATATATAACACAGCTTCTTTATCCATTCATCTGTTCTTAGGTAATTGTGCTCTTTCCAGAACTTAACTATTGTGAATAATAATACTACAATAAAAATAAGAGTGCTAATGTCTTTTAGAAAGAATGGTCCCTAGAATTAGATGCTAAGATTTGGAATTGCTGGGCCACATGGAAGTTCAATTCTATGTTTTTTGATAAGTGTCAGTATTGTTTTCCAAAGTAGGTGAACCAGTTAATGTTAACACAAAGAGTTGATGAAGGTTTCTTTTTACCACATATCCATGCCAATATGAGTTGTTTTTTGCTCTATATTATGTGTTCCAATCTCAGTGGTGTGGGGTAATATCTTAATTTAATTTAATTTCCTCCTACTCTTATTCTCATTCATTATGTTCAGTCATCCTGGCCTCCTTTCTGCTTTCTAAATATGTTCAACACTTGCTTATTTCAGTCTTTTCAATCACTGTTACCGCTGCCTGAAATACTCTTGCTTCAGATCTTTGTAAATCTTTTAAATCGTTTCCATGTAGTAATCATTTATTTTATATTTTTATTTTAATTAACTTATTTTTATAAAATCATTTATTTTATATTTTATTTTTAATTAACTTATTTCTTATTGAAGTATCATAAATAATACTGCCATTGTTGTTTCTCAATTGTTACGCAAATTCTAATTTGGGGGTCGTTTCCTCAGCGATACACTCCCCTAAAGTGACACTTTCCTAGTCACTCTTTATTTTCCTTCACTACCTTATATTTCTTCACAGCACTTTTCATTCAGAAACTTTCTTGTATTTGTGGGGTATTATGTCTTTGTTTTCTACTAGACCATAAATTCTTTAAGGGTGGGAATTTTGTCTATTTTATTTTCTTCTGTATCTCCAGCACTTAAGTTTCATCAGTAAATGCTCGAGATGAGAGCCTTCTACTGAGACTATAACACCTACACGGCAGAGCCTGGCAAGCTACCCGTGTTTTATTTACTTGTTATGCCAAAAAACTAGTAACAATTATGGACCTCAGTTCCATGACCTGAAGAATGGTGTGGGGCTCTTCCTGTCCCTGGAGCAAGCAGATGCCCTTGGGTTGCACTTGCTTGTGACAGGACTTATGGAGATGTTACTGAGTGCCCACTCTAGCAAATCTATGAACAATGGGAAGACAGTGATACAGTGATCCCCAGCACTAGAATGTCTTGGTTACACACCAGTCAATTCTTGTTTTGTGGCATGAGATTTCTGGAAAGAAGTCAAGAAAATACAGTGTGTCTCAGGTAGCAGCAAGCAATTAGACCTTGCTAAAACAAAAGGTCAGGGAAAACGAGCATGGAAAGAAGTTTGAAGTATCGGGCTAGTCCTATATAGTAAGGGGTGTCAATGAGCTGATAATGGCAATGAAGAATTTTGTTGTAGAGAATTAGGAGTCACATATAAATCTTAAAATAAGAGGAAGTATGGGTCACACATAGTTCCATGTCCTAGATAATATTATCTCTACTGTGTAAGAGGGAGGAACAATACACACTATTTTATAAAATGAAGAAACTGAGACACAGATATGGTGATGGTAGTAGTGAAGGAGATAGTTACTTGACCAAATTAGCAGTTTCAAGAATACCACATATTCAGACTGAAGAAGAGACCACTAAGGCAGGAAATATTTCTGGGCATTGAAATAAACTATTTCTATGGCTAAGCTAATGTGAGATGGGCCAAAAATGGCACTGCTCCAAGCTCTCCTAGGGTATGTAGAGGTGTAGGGTAGAGCTGGTCTGGCAGCAGCACACTAGAGCTTCTGTGTGTATGCTCCCTCTAACCAGCATACTTTCCAGAATTGGCCCAAGAAAATTTCCTTCAGCTTGCTTTGCTTAAGAAAAAATATTTAATTGAACAAAAATGCTAATTTGATTGGACTGTTTGATCTTTAACAGCAACTTCCCTGCTTAGCCCTAGAACTGAAAACTCATGCCTGCACTCTTGCCTTTGGTTCTCCTAGATCTCCTATTGGCAGTGATTCTGGTCCCTTAAAATTTTACCATTTCATAAATTTCACTTCTAGAAAGCCCTCCTTGACAATCTTAGTGGCCCTTTATTTGAATGACCTACTACGTACTCCCTATTACTTTCTTAGTGGGGAAAGGACAGAATTTGAGATTAGATAGATTTAGTTTCAAATTATGGGTCCTAACCTCTGAACTTCTATTTTTCCTCCATATGATGGAGGTGAGTCTAGAGCTTTTCTCACCGGATTCTGGAAGGACTTAATAAAATAATAAAATGACCATGAACCACCTCTGGTGCCACGTAAAACTCACCTACTGGCCTTGCTCCAGAGACTCATATATAAATTTCGAAAGAGACAAATTAGCTACAAAATCTCTCAGACAACTGTTCCTGGCTGAAACATCTGAGGCACCCCAGAGACTGGTGTGTAAATGCCCATCAAAACAGAGCCCTGGAAGCCACTTGCTTCAATACTCCAAAGTCACTGCCATGCCTCTGGCTGAACCCTATCAGCAAGAAACCGAGTGTCACAGAGAAACTAACCTGCTGAGAACTCAGATACCCAGTGGGCTTGGTATGTGGCAGGCTTGAGGGGTGGTTGGGAAATGGAGACAATGGTGGAGGGAAGGTGATAATGGTGGTGGGATTGGTGTTGGGTATTGAATGCCTGTAACAAAATATCATGAACAACTTTGTAAACTAATATTTAAATAAGGTGTAGGGGGAACATTTTCTTATATTTGTGGCTTTGCCTATTTCATGTAAATGCCAAAATATATTAGCACAGAAATTTTTTAAAGTTCGTCAATGACAGCCAAGACATGATTATTACCATAATGTGATCCAAGTATAAAGTAAATTTAATTAAACATATTTTTTTTTCATTTTTAAATTATTATTTAATTTTTAAAAAATATTTTATTATTAATTAATATTTTATTATACCACCGTGAGATATACAATTATAAAGATGTTCATGTTTGAGTTTCCATCATACAGTGTTCCAGCACCCATCCCACCACCAGTGCCCATTTCCCACCACCAGTGTCCCCGCTTCCCTCCCCCTGCCCTAGCCTGCCTCTATGGCAGATTCTTTATCTCTTTTCCCTTTCTCTTTTTTTTTTTTTTAAGTATTTTATTATACCACCGTGAGATACACAATCACAAAGATACACAATTAAAAAGTTCATACCTGGGTTTTTGGTCATACAGTGTTCCAGCACCCATCCCTCCACCAGTGCCCATCTCCCAGCACTAACTACACGGTTCCCTCCCCCCACCCCCAGCCTGCCTCCATAGCAGGTTCCCCATTTCTTTCCCTTTCTCTCTCTCTCTCTCCTTCCCTTCCCCCCAGACTATGGACTACAGAACATACATTAAAGGGTTGTCATGTGAGATATAGAATGACTGCATTCATTAATAGGATATAAATAGATACCAGTGTTTTTACTAAATGTGGCAAACGGTAATGGCAGATAAAAACTCACCATTGAATATACACAAAGAGACTTAAGTGATAAACTCTAAATATCTGCAGGGCTAGCCAGTGTGTAAAAGAATAGGGAGAGAGATGCAGAGACAGAGAGACAGAGAGAGAAAGAGAGAATACAGGGGGTACCTGCTATTGAGGCAGCCTGGGGGGTGGGCGGAAGGGGTAAGGTACATTGGTGGTGGAAATGGGGCACTGGTGGAGGGATGGGTGCTGGTATACTGTACTACCAAGAACCAATTATGAACACTTTTTTAATTGTATGTATCACGGTGGTATAATAAAAAATTTTAAAAAAAAGGGTTGTCATGTGTATCCTTTTTGCCTGTATTTAATGCTCAGTTCTAGGTTGGCACTAGTACCCTCGACAATTGTCAGCACACTGTTCCATTCTCTGTCCTACCCAGCCTCCTGACTCCCACACGTTTGCGACAATTTTCACCCTTGACAAGACCTCTTGATACAGGTCATGTTTCACTTGACCTTGGATATTGGCATCACAATATGCACATATATATCTATGCCATGCAAATAAATGCAGTCATTCTGTATCTGTCTCTCTCCTTCTGGCTAATTTCACTCAACATAATCTTCTCCATGTCCATCCATTTATAGGCAAATTTTATAACTTCATTTTTCCTAACAGCTGCATAGTATTCCATTGTGTAGATGTACCAATTATCGATTGGTACATCTTCTTTATCCAGTTATCGATTCTAGGGCACTCTGGTTGTTTCCAGATTCTGGCTATTGTGAATAATGCTGCTATGAACATAAAAAGTATGGATGGTTTAATTAAACATATTTTAGATTCTAGAGTTTCAAACTTATGAAAATGAAAATAGGCATTTTATTATATTGTATTAAATGTTTTTAATTTCCTAGTTTATATAGGTGAAAATCACATAGCAATAATAAATTTGCTTTTACTGACCTATTTTCTGAGAATTTCATTTGCTATTTCTTTAAATTTTTTTGAGCAAGCAATATAAAGTAAATTTCTTTTATGGCTAAGGAGACATGTCGGGGTTGGGAGAAAAACTGGAAACAGTGGTGGATGGAAGGTCATACTGATGATGCTGGAGCACTAAATAACTGAAAACAACTCTATTATGAACAACTTTGTAAATTACATTTTTAATATTTTTAAAAATTTAAAAAATAATTCCTTTGGTATTTGATATGCAAATATCAGTAACAATTATAGACCTCATTCCCATGACCTGATGGAGTGGTTTGAGACTCTTTATGTTCCTGGAGCAAGCAGGTGCCCTTGGGCTTTACTTGCATGAGACAGGACATACGGAGATGTTACTGGTGCCCGCTCGAGAAAATTGATGATGAACGGGAAGACAGTGACAGTGATACAGTGATACCATATGTAATATCTAACATGTGTTCAGCCAAGAGTAGCATACTTTGGCCTAGTTTCTCAGTCATAGGACTGAAAAATAGGACCAATTACACTTCTATTCTTTTCAAGGAACAAATTTTCTCATAAATCTCAAAATTTTGTCTGCTTGTCCAAGAAGACAATTTATCTAGATAGAGTGTTCTTGATGATGTGTCCATTTTGTTGAGTTTTTATATAGTATATCTTATATTCTTCTGGCTTATTGAGTCTCGTTTGTTGGATCTACTATATATCTTCAGGTATTTCCTTTTATATGTTCCTTTTATTTTATAACTTTATTGTGTCATCAGTTTAATTACAGACATTCAATATTCCAACACCAATCCTACCTTCATTGCACCTTCCCACCATCATTATTTCCAATTTTCCTGACACCCCCTTTAAGCCTGCCCCAAAGTAGACCCTCAATAATTTATTCTATACTGCTTGTTAAAAACAATTTGCTAAAGTGATGATATACATATACTCAGAAGAAAGTCAATGAAGATTGTCAGGAGCATGAAGGCGATTGCGAAATGTGGACGTTTCAGATGCCAGGGCTCTGCTTAGGTAGACGCTGGGCTCACTTGCCCCTTTGAGGTGACTTGGACAACTCAGCATTGTGCAGAGTCTGGGAGAAATTCTTCCACTTATTGCTCTCTTCTGAGATTTATTTATGAGTCTCTGGATCATGGCCAGTGAATGAGCTTACTTCCATGGCTCCTTTTTTGATCTTGCTGCTTTCAATATTCCCTCTATCTTTGGATTTTGTAGTTTTTAGTATGAGCATTGGCTTTTTCAGTATTGGGTCTATTTTCTCTGGAACCCTTTGGTCTCTTGATTTAAGTGTCTGTAATCCTCAATTCTGGGAAATTCTTATCAATGTTTTGTTTAAATATTGTTTCTGCATCACACTTGCCTGCCTGTTCATCAGGGACATTAATCATACTTTTTTTTTCTTTATTTGGGTTACACAACCCAGCAATACTCAGGGGTTACTCCTGGCTCTGAGTTAAGGATTTATTCCTGGTGATGCTGCGGGCACCATGTGGGATGCCAGGGATGGAACCTGGGTCTGCTGCGTGTAAGGGAAAATGCCCTACCTGCTGTGCCATTGCTCTGCCCTCCCATTAATATTCTTACATTGTTCCTCTTGAACTCTTTCCATAGTTCTATGGTATGCTGTTCATTTCTTTTCAGGCCTTTTCTATCTGCTGTTTCATAGCAGTTTCCTTCTTCTCATCTTGGAACACCTCCATCTTTTGCTCAGCTTCTGTCATTCTGTTGTTCAGTGCTTCTGTTGACTTCTTTACATCATCTACCATGTTCATCATTTTTGTCATTTCTGACTGTAGTAGTTTTTTTCATTTTGACTCCCATACTTTCTTGTGCTTTGCTGACTGTTATCATTTCCTTTGAACTCATTGAACATCCTCATCATAGCGTCACTAAAGATACTGTCTGAGGATTTACAGATATTGTTTATGCCTTCAGTGAAACTGTTGTCATTCACTGAGATTGGTGTGTTTCTATATATTTTCCCCCATTGATTTTCTAGTACTTGTACTGTTCTGCTGCTGATTCTTTATAATTAATCCCTCTGCAAGATGCTGAGAGATTAAGCTGGAGGTTGGTCTCTCACTGGATTGCTCTCTCACAGAGGTTGCCCATCCTCACAGAATGACAGGAAGAATAACTGTGAGCAGAATACAGCTTGTTGACCAGATTTGTTGTGCAGGGATTGTGTGTTTCAGGGATTGTGTGTTTCAGGGATTGTGATGTGGGCCCTTAACATTGTGTGAGTCAGGTGTGGAGGCTGCTAGGAACCCACCTGGTAGTGAGGGACTGCCTCCTATACCTCCAGAGTAGGTTCAGTGATGTCAGCAAGTTTCATCTGAGATGGTGGAGCAGCAAACTGAAGGTACTTTGGAGTGCGGTTTTCATAGCTTATTAATATCACAGGGCCCATTGATTGTCTTTAAAAAAGCTATGAAAGGGCCGTTGAGATAGGACAGCAGGTAGGGCATTTGCCTTGCACATGGCCAACTGGGTTCAATTCCCGCATCTCATGTGATCCCCCTCCAGGAGCAATTTCTGAGTACAGAACCAGCAGTAACCCTTGGGCATTGCAGGGTGTGCCTCCCACCAAAAAAATCTATGAGTCGGGTTGATGGGATAATACAAATCTTGGTCCTTTCTGGCACTGACTTTATCCTTGAGAAAGGTGATACTTGGGTCCACAAAGCAAATTGGTAGTCTTATAGATGTGAGAATTTGATCTCTGGAAGGAACCAGAGGCCAATATAGGCTAGGAAGGATTGAAAATATAGAGTAATGTTTTGAAATAGAACCCAGATTAAAGCCATCTGGGTTTGAAACTAAGTTTTCCTCTACTAACAGTGTAGTAGTTATTAAGTTAATTAGCTATTCTGCTTTGACTTAGTGTTTTCATCTATAAAATGAATATATTAATAGTTGTACTTCATAAAGTTGTTATGAAGTGAGGCTGCATTTTTGAATTGTTGGTATATGGAAAGTGTTTGGCAAATGTTGCCTGATGGAACTAGAGCAAGATTAGGAATGGTTGTGAACAAAGGTGTAAATAGCTCCCAGTGCATAAGTGGGGAATAATATAGGTGGGGGAGATGAAAGTTGACGAATGTCTGTGGAAATAAAGGTATGGTCTGGCTGTTTCTGCAGTTATTGTAGGAAAAAGAGAAGACTGGGACAAAAAAAGTTAAGTATTTGAATTTCTTCATACAGAACATCAAATCATTTTAATAATTAAATATTTAATGTGAATGTTTAATGTTCTTGGTAAATGGAACCAGACTGCTATAAAAGTGTGGAAAGTATCTCTAATAATGAACCTAGTCATGATAAATAAAACCCTGGTACGTTTCACTATGCAATGATTAATTCATTATGTTAAGTAATAATACCATAAACAATGCAAACTATTACTGAATTTATACAGCACAAATTGTGAGACAACATTATTGAGAATGTTATTCCACACACCTTTTGAAAATAAGTTGACTGATTTTTTATATCAAGATGAAAGAGTTTCTGTAGTATTTGAATTAGCAATAAACAGATATCATAACATTTAGTCCATTACTTATATAAGAATATTTCATAAAGTATTGTGATAGTAAACGTAGTGGAAAATAATGCTCATGTATCCTGGACTGGTTAAATCAATTATGGGGCAGCTGAACAAGAAAAAAAAGTCATGCATTATTAAGAAAACGGTGTACTACATAAAGATGCTTAGAATATATAGCTGGGGGGAGGGAGACTGATATCACAGAAAAGCAGGCATAATGTACCATTTCTCGAGGATAAAACTAAAATAATTAGTATTTGAATTAAATAAGATTTGGAAAAACGAATATCAAACTATTAATCATGATTATGTCTATGGGATTAGGTAAGAATGGTTTTCATTTCTTGTGACATATTTCCTCATATTTAAATGTTCACAAAATAACACATTACGTTGTATTTAAAAGAGATATGAAATAATTTTAATGAATGAATTGCTTTGAATGGGCGGGTTTTAGTTGGAAGGGTTTCAGACTGAGCCTGGTACAGAGGCATGAACACTGGCTTTGGCGTCAGAGAGCCCTGAGCTGGGCCCATTGCCCCACCCCGAGGAAGGAGAAGGGGGGGGTTGAGAGGGGGCTGCGGAAAGGGGCTGGGCTGGGCTGGCTGCAGTTCTATTCCAGGAGGCTGAGACTTCCAGGAGGACTGAGAGAAGGCAGACGCATTCCAGACTCATTCGAAGACACGGTGAGGGACGCCGAGATTAACGTTTCTTGGTAGGTAGGTTCCAGCCCCTAGATCCCTATAGAGTGGCAGGTGGGAAATTCTTCATTGGTACCACTGCAGCTGAACAGGAATTCACCCAGAATGGTTTATAGGCTAGGAGGACAGTTAAGCGTTGTAGGCTTGTATGAATTGAGGAAGCAAAAAATCTAATGGACGGGGAGATAAAAGGAGAATGGGAGTTTTGACTGGGAAACGGGGAATGTGATGGGAAAAAATAATATTAAGAGAAAGTGAAAATCTAGATATCGAAATAGGGAATAAGAAGGGTTAAAGAATATTGGGGAAGGGAGTGCATGGCAACAGAGAGAAGGATATAAGGAACTGGAACTGGGATTCTGTGTGGTAAATAAGAAATACGAAGGGAGTAGAGAGCAAGGCAGCGGCAATACAGGGGGTGGGGGTGGAGGTGGATAAGGAATGAAGAGTTGAGAGCGGGGATGGGCAGAATGGCTGGGACGGAGGCCCCCTTGGGAGGCGGAAAGAGGCGGGACCACTTCCGGCCTGAATGGGGGTAGGGCACAGTTTCGGAGGTCTTGGAGAGAGTGGACGCGCTTGGGAATTCCAGGAGGACGAGGTGAGCAGTTCGGCCCAGCTCAGAACTGGGTGGGGTCGGCCCCACCCCTCTGGATCTGGTAAAAAAAAAAAAATCTGCCATGAAGACCGGATCGTACCGGATCCATCCGGCTGGAGGGAGGAGACTGGTCCGTTTAGCTGGGCCCAAGATGGAATTACTAGCTCAATATTGGTTTGAGGAGGGGGTGTATCGGGGGAATGGTAAAACATTCTAGGCGTTTTGCCTCTGTTTGGCTGGGGGTGTGTTATGAGAAAAGGAGCGGTACCGGGCTTTACATAGTGGACTTAATGAGGTGGTGTGAATAGGGGAAGGGGCAAGAACGACCAGTGGTAACAGTTTGAGGAGGCTTCTTGGGGAGGGGCAGGACGGAATGGTACTGCAGACCTGGAATGGGGCGTGTGTGTGTGTGTGTGTGTGTGGTGTGCGTGTGTGTGTATATGTGTGTGTGTGTTGGGAAGGGCGCTGAACCGAGCGGTCACTACTGCGCATGCGCAGTTTAGGATCGCTAGAAAGGGGCGTGTAGCGAAGGGCCCTTAATGAGATGGTCCAGCGAGTGAATGCGCCTGTGCACTGTGGACTTAAAAAAAAGAAAGTGCTTGTGCTAGGGAAGCAGGCGGGGCTCTGAAGAGCCGTGCAGGAGACGCTGCATGCGCACAGTTCATCTGCGGCTGTGGAGGTGGGTGCTCTTGGAAAAGGGGGCGGGGTACTCAGCTGCCGCGCTGGCATTTCATCCTAGAGACGAGGGGAGGTGCGGCTGCAGAGACCGAGAACCAGATGCAGAGAACTGAGAACTAAATGGATTACTGAATTTGAAACCTCAATCAGTGGGGGTGGGGGGAGGGAGGGGACGGTGGCCCTAGAGTGGAGATCAGCCTTTGGACAGAATACCGCGAGCAGACATTACTTGGGCTCGTCTCTAACTGCAGGCCTTTTCTCCTTCAGGCTCAATTTTGGCAGATTAACTGGAGTCATGTCTGGAAGCAAGTGAGAGAGTGGTACGGATGCAACCTGCTTTCAGGTAAGACCACCTCCTCTCTTCTCCGTAGCTTCTTTTCTTCACCACCCCCTGTTGCTGCCCTGAATCCCTAGACCATTTAACTCCCATTTTTAACCTCCACCCACTTTGCTGCTTGGATCTGTCTCCCATTGGAGGGTTGGAGGAAGGGAAACAGGAATGGAAGAAGACAAGCAGGAAAGAGGATGGGAGTGCAAGCTTTCAGTCTTCAGCTTTTCTTCTGACAGTTCCCTGCTCAAAGGAAGGGGAGCCTTTATTGAACTGAGGAGAGCACAGTGCAAGGAGTTAGTAGTATAGGTCAGAGAAGTGCTAGAATTTTGGAGTATTATGTTTAAGTGAGTGTGGGGAGATGGTCCATCAGTTTCTATGCTTCTTGTTGTAGACTAAAGCATCAGAAAAGGTCAGTGACTTGAAGATGAAGACCACGTTGACAGCAACCCAGGACTTAGAGGTCTTAAAGACAGCAAAGACCTCAAAGGCACCGAGGTCTCAGAGACCATGCAGGTGTTAAATGCTGCAGGGTCTCAAAAGTTACAGAGGTCTCAGAGGCCCCAGAGCCTCAGAAGGCAGCTGCCACTCAGGCCCCACCTACCACTAAGCTGACGGATACCCAGGTTCTGGCAGCTGAAAAAGTGTCCAGCAGCTGATAACAAGACACAGAATGCTGACGCAAAGGCTGTGAAAATGCCTGTCACTGAGACCAAAAAGGACAGCTGTGTGACTGATACAAAAGGCAATACAGAGACCTTGGAAACTGAGGTAGCTGCTGCTCAGGTTCCAGCTGATGAATCTGAACCTGAGGGTGCAACTGCCCAGGCTCTAGAGACTCTGGACACTCGGCCCAAAGTCAAGGCCAAGAAAGCCCGAAGGTAAGACTTTGTAATCACTGCCCCTTGCCTTTGCACTCCTCAGATGGCTTATTAGTTATGCAAACATCTAGAACATTCTCTGTGCTCATCTAGGATATGGGTGATATTAAGAAAAATGTGGTGTAATGTCTGCCTTTAGATTGTTCACAGACCAGTGAGATGAGACAGAAATATGTGGAGATGTAGTTTGAATGTAATGTAGTTTATATTTACATAGTAACTACCATGTGTTGTGTATTGAATCAGGTACATTCCCATATGTTATTTCATTAAATCCTGAAAGGAAAGCAGTTTTATAGAAGGAAGTTGATTTCTACGTAGTGGAGTGACTTGTCCAAGGAGATACAAATGAAATCCAGTGTTGGACATAGGAAGAGATGGAATGAGGCTTGGGTTGCTTCTCACCTGGTAGGGAGATGAAACTAAGATGCTTAGAAGCCCATGAAAGATTAATCTAAGACTCAGTATGGTCACTTTCTACCGAGTCAGGTTTCCATAAGAGTGAGGATAGAGGGAACTTCCTTGAAGAGCTAGGGGTCTTCTGTGGAAGGACAGTCTGTTTCATCTGGTGATGCTCTGCTTCTCTGATGGTGCAGGTGAAACATCTGGATGGGGAAGAGGGATGGCAGTAGTGATCAGAGTCAGGCTTCTGCAACGACAGGTGGTGAAGGATCTCCAAAGGCTCTAATGGCCTCAATGGCCCGTAGGGCTTCAAAGGGGGCCCATAGCCTTTTGGGCTCGCATGGGCATCAAGGACTCGATTGGCTGCTTGGGCCGGAGGCTTTGCTATCCCTTAGGTCACCTAAGGCCCGTGGGGGGCAAGGCTCGCCGCAGAGCTGCCAAGCTCCAGTCAGCACAAGAGCCTGAAGCACCACCACCTCGGGATGTGGCCCTTTTGCAAGGGAGGGTAAGAATTATCTTCTTCAGTTTTCCTATCCATTGCCTTGCCTGTCACTTCTCTGCCATTTTGTCAATGCTCCTGCAAATATATTCTTATTTTTCCATATTTTATACTCTCCCAGGCAAACGATTTGGTAAAGTACTTATTGGTTAAAGACCAGACGAAGATTCCCATCAAACGCTCAGGTAGAGTACTCCTAAATCTCCTTCCCCCAAATTGCCCTCCATTGACTTCTTTCCCCCGTGTTATGGGGAATTCCTTGCTGTTATGTTCCCATTTCTGTCCCCTCTAATTTCGCAATGTTAGGATCTCTCCTCCATTAGTTAAGAATCTGTTTTTGCTACCCAAAGCAGGTTTGGCAGAGGGTTTGTGGTTCGGGTATGGGGGGACTACCTGGGTTCACTTCAGCCCAGGCACTCCCAACACTCTCCCCTTGCAGACATGCTGAAGGACATCATCAAAGAATACACTGATGTGTATCCTGAAATCATTGAACGAGCAGGCTATTCCTTGGAGAAGGTGAAGGGGCAGTCCTGGGGGGATGGGCACACTGGGGAAACATTTATTTCAATGAAGGTGTACATGCCCCCTCTTTAGGAGACCGTGGGCACTCACTGTTCATCCAGTCACTGCAGATGGGCAAATTATGGCTGAGGGAAGAATATTGACTAGCCAAGGGTCTCACATCAAGTCAGTGATAGAAATAAGTCTAGGACCCAGAACACCATAGTCTTATTTTCTGTTTGCTGCTGGACACATCTTGTAACATATTTCAGATTCAGTGCATATCTGTGCATTACCTATTCTTTGTCTCTCTGATTTCTACTAATCACAAAGATGATGCTGAAAACAGTGGTACACTTATCGCCTGTATATTGTGTTACAGTGTTCTGGCTACCTAGCTAAATTTTCTATCCCTCAGTATCTCCTGATCTCTTTCTCTTATACACATATAACCACACACCTGTAGTTACATGGGTAGTTCTGGGATGCCCTGGAACCCTATTTTTTTTTATCTCACAAGTTGTTCTCCCCATCCACAGGTATTTGGAATCCAGTTGAAGGAAATTGATAAGAATGACCACTTGTATATTCTTCTCAGTACTTTAGAGCCCACTGATGCAGGCATACTGGGAGCGTAAGCTGGGAAAGGTCTGGGATGAGAGGGACTTACGGTTTGTCCTTGGTACTGTGCTACATGTTTTGTCTCCTCACATCTATTTAGAGTTTTTGGGAAAGATGGTGGCCTTTCAGTAGCACCACACCTGCTTGTATTCCTGCATACAATAGTGCTGTCTGATTAAGATTGACTGAAGCGTATAGAAGCATACTGCTCTTCTTACTGAGTGCCTGGTTTGGCTTTAGAAAAATGGTTCTCACTGGAGAGCTTTTGATATGGGTGGATAATTATGCTCCAAGGGAAGAAGTATCAGTGGGCTGTGTGTAGCTTTCTGAAGAGTCACAGAGCAAAAAGGAGACTCATATTGACAATTTGCCTGGATTTTATCAGATTAATGGAAATTCTACTCTTCTTTTAGCAACCTGGGGAAGAGATAATGTGGCTTTCCATTTACTAACAAGAGATAGGCTTAGTAGTATAGATGCCTTGCCCCAGGTTCTTAATGAACTGGATAGTATGTATTTTTGTAAATGAATGCTGAACAGAAACCTCATTGTCCTGTTAACTCTCCTAGGACCAAGGACTCACCAAAGCTGGGTCTCCTTATGGTGCTTCTCAGCATCATTTTCATGAATGGAAATCGCTCCAGTGAGGGTGAGTGGCTGGACATGCATCTGAATGAATGCCCATGTCATATTTCATGTGTTCATTTTCTGCCCTGTCTCTTTTTGGCCTCCCTTGCAGCTGTCATCTGGGAAGTGCTGCGCAAGTTGGGGCTGCGCCCTGGGTATGATTAGGCTCTTTCAGCATTTGCTGTCCCTGTTGTCCTTTGGCAAGAGAGGAGGATCCTGGAATTTCATCAGCCTAGTGGTCTGGTGGAACTAGATGTTTGGTTCTGGGGCTGTGGTGGGAGCTGCTGGACTAATAGAGGTCTAACTTGGTGGGTAGGGGAAATGTTCCTGAACTCTGTTCCTTTTTACTATGTCTATGGAGCTTTTCTATTGCACTGTGTGATGGAAATGCCTTTGTCTGTAGCTGGGAAGCGCTACTGTCGTGAGTACATGTTTGTGTATATGAATTTATTTTTCCTCTGTTGTCAGGATACATCACTCACTTTTTGGGGATGTGAAAAAACTCATCACTGATGAATTTGTGAAGCAGTAAGTGTTCAGTGTTAGTATGTTCTATGCATTTTGCTTATTTCAGAACTGAGTCATAAAGCTTAATATGTGTGTATGCACACATATGTATGTGTGTGCATGCTGATGTAAATTATTCCTGAGACAGTGATAGGTAAAATGAAAATACATTCCACATGCACTTCCATTCTTCACTCTGACAAATTATACAAAGGAAGCATTATCTTCATCTGGATTGTACATGTGAAGAAACTGAGGCTTAGAGAGGTGAAGTCATTTGCTCAGGGTTGTACAGTAGTGAATGGAAGAATTGTGTTTAAATCTTGGTGCCAGTGCCTTAATTCTTTTTTACTATTCTAACCAGAGCTTTGCAGAAATGGACTTACATAAAGAAAAGATATAGAATGGTAGCTTCAGGCAGCCATGTATCATGATGGGGACTCGTACATCTCAATTTCTTTTCTTTTTTTTGGGGGTCACACCCAGCGATGCTCAGGGGTTATTCCCTGGCTCTGCACTCAGGAATTACTCCTGGCAGTGTTGTGGGACCATATGGGATGATGGAGATTGAACCGGGTCGGCTACGTGCAAAGCAAATGCCCTACCCACTGGACTATCTCTCTGGCCCCTATCTTCATAACATCTAGATAGATAGGTGCTATTATCTCATTTGGGGACCTGGGGCTTAGAGTGGGAGTCTGAGCTTAGTCCAATTGTTAGGGGGTATTAGTTGTTATGTTCTTATAGCCCTTCTATTTTTGACAGGGGTGTAATATCTTTGTGGTTGTTGCAGAGCATGTGTGCATCCATAGGTGTGCTGATATTCATGTGCACACATGCACATACCATACATGCGTGTTCATACATGGTGTACACTACTCTTAGTTTACTATTTCTCCCTTGACAGTTACTTTCCAGTTGAGAACTATCTCCAGGTTAACCAGGCCTCTGACAAAACCCTGTGGTGGTGTGTTCTCAGAGAAGAGAATAAATCTTGAAATGTTTCCTCTATTTACAACACACCCAACATAAATCTCAGTTAATTGATGAGGGGCAAAAACTTGTGACCTTTATCTGTAAAAGTACCCTACACATAATTTCCTTGTACCTCCATGTGATTTCTGGGCATAACCCACTTTGCAATTCTTGGTATTGGTATAAAGGATATAGTATTTAGTTGGGGGTGTTGTCACCCAGATCCTGTACAGTCTGTTACATGGGTGGACCGTGGATGGTGTCAGATACAGAAGCATTAAATTTCTCTTTTCAAGGTACTTGGACTATGCCAGAGTTCCTAATAGCAATCCTCCTGAGTATGAGTTCTTCTGGGGCCTGCGCTCATACTATGAGACCAGCAAGATGAAAGTTCTCAAGTTTGCCTGTAAGGTAATTAGAGCTGTTCATGCAAGTCATATCAAGAGCATGAGTTTGCCCATGGCTAGGACAGCTGTGTGCAAAACCACTCGCAGTTTATTTCTGAACATTCTGAAACTTAGATTAATGTGTCAAATGCTTTTTCTCCATCACTTAGTTCTTGTAACTAACATTCTGTTGCTGTATTAGATGAGACATTTCAGACTGAAAGAAGTTGTTATATGACATATCCAAGGTCATGGAACTTGTACATGTCAGGTTAGGGATAAAATATTTAGTGCATAATTGCTAGTATATCATTAATATTGGTATAAAGTCTGTTGCATAGTGCCTAACATACAATATGTGCTCAGTCTAATTCTGCCTTTTTGATGCTGGTTCTTTCTGTTTTAGGTACAAAAGAAGGATCCCAAAGAATGGGCAGCTCAGTACCGGGAGGCAATGGAAGCAGATATGAAGGCTGCAGCCGAGGCTGCAGCTGATCTTGAGGCGAGGGCTGAGATTAGAGCCCAAATGGGCATTGGGCTTGGTTCTGAGAATGCCGCTGGACCCTGCAACTGGGATGAAGCTGACATTGGACCCTGGGCCAAATCTCGGATCCAGGCAGGAGCTGAAGCTAAAGCCAAAGCCGCAAGAGAGTGGAGAGGCCAGTGGTGGTTCCAGTGTTAGTTCCAGTGGCGGCTTTACTGCCAGCACTAGTCTCACTGCCACTCTCACTTTGGGGCTCTTTTCAGGCCTTGGTGGAGCTGGCGCCAGCACCAGTGGCAACTCTGGTGCCTGTGGTTTCTCCTACAAGTGAGACTTCAGGTATCTGCTTAGTTAGACAAGGGAACAAGGTTGGGAATGGGATGTGGATGGAATGTGGATCTGGGTTGGAGGGTATGCTATGTGGCAAGTATGGAAAAACAAGTACTTTTAATTCCTTCCTGTTCAGTAGATAATAATTGACTTTGATTTCCTTTTACTTGTGTTTGCAGATATTGCTAATCTCAGCAATCTTTCCCTTCAAGCCAGGGTGCATCTTCTGAAATTTACTCAACATAGCATCCTAGGCAGCCACTATCAATCAACTGAAAATCACATTCTATTCTACATTAAATCTATTTACCATTTCTGAGTTTTTTTTGATCTTTCTTTTTATGGCCTTTCAAATTTTGGTATTAGTTTTTTAAATGAATAGGAAAAGTTTTCACTGCAGTCTATGCTTAGTTTGAGGCAATTCGTTGGATTTAGAGAAATTAGAGTGACATGTCTGTCTTGGATAAGTGGGACCCCATTTCTAGCCTGCAGGTAGGCAGGATTACAGCATGGCAAGGAATCATGAGAATATTATAGTCATAGAGGGGATATTTTGGAAATAAACCCTGAAGTGAGAAAGTCTAGGGTACAAAGCAGAAGTAGTAGAGAGCAGAGATGGAGGAGATTGGATATACACACACATACACACACATACATATATATATGGTCCTTTTTAAGAAATTTGGAGTTAGACAGAAGGGGAGCTAAAGGTATGTACAAGAACAAATGAGATTTTTTTTTTATGGGAAAGGCAAATCAAACAGGCAGAGCTGTCAGGGAGAAGTTGAAGACTGACATATATTTATTCCCTAACAGGGTGGAAAACCTGGGAAAAGGACTAACCATAAAGGAGTTCAAGAGGGGACTATCGAAGGATGCCAGCTTATGGGGGCCCTAGTAGAGGATGGACCCCATGGTTAGCAGTGTTGGGGGGAATCCCTCATAGCAAGGTACTGAGTAATTTTTTTGTTTCTGTGCCTTATGCAGCTGTGTTTAGGGCTTATTCCCTGATTCTGCATTTAGGGATCACTCCTAAGCGGACTTGGAGGGACCTTAGGTGCCAGGGATTGAGCTGAGCCTAGTCAACTTTGCAAGGCAAACACCTTACTCACTGTACTCTCTGACCCCACAAATTAACTTTGATTATTTTGGCCACATCTAGTTTTGTTCAGGGCTTATTCCTGCCTGTCTTCAGGGATCACTCCTGGTGGCTCAGGTGATCTTATGGGGGTACTAGAATTGAATCCAGGTTGCAAGGCAAACACTTACCTGCTGTACTATCTCTCTGATCCTTTAAAAAATTTTGGTGTAGGAATCAATATGATGAATGTGTTTATTCTGAGTTTTTTGCCTATTATTTAGAGGTGGACTAAAGAAGAAAAATGGCTGGGGCTGGAGAGATAGTACAGAAGGTAGGGTCCTTGCCTTGCATGCAGCTGACCCGTGCCTTGCATTGAAGACATGTTGCCAGCTACACTGCTTACTGAGGTACAGGCAGATACTTACCTTTGTCCTGATTTGGGTAGCATTTATCTATACTTTG
>JAJIBD010019092.1:0-13236 GCA_021461705.1 Cryptotis parvus | reverse complement strand
AATGGAAAAAATTCCTGAAAAAAAATTGTTAGTAAAAGCAAACAAAATAAAAATCCAAGATATAAAACAAAAAATGCAGGCTCCATTATGCATACCTGCAATTAAAGAACTTCCCTGTTGTTAGCATTTGGTGCTATTAGTGCTCTGGAGTTTTTTCATTCTTATAAGAGTTTAACAGCATGCATGCTGTTGTTTTAATTACATTTTCTGGTGACATAATGTGAAACATCTTTTATATTGTTATTTTCCACCTGGATATCTTTTATAAATTTTTATTTATTTATTTTCATTTTTAGTATATTTTTTAATTATATAACCATGAGGATATACAATTACACAGATGTTCATGTTTGGGTTTCAGCCATAAAGTCCAGCACCCACCTGTATATCTTCTTCAGTGAAAATGTCTGTTAATAATTTTGACCCATTACAAAAATTAATGTTGAGTTTTCAGGGTTTCTTTTATATTTTGGGTAAAAATGAGTTATGTTAATATGTTTTATAAAAATTTTCCTTTCATTGTATGGTTTATGTTATTTTCTTGACAGTATCTTTTACAGAGTAGAGACATTTTACATTTTAATGAAGACCAGATTATCAATTAGTCCTTTCATGGATTATGCTTTGTAGCTAAAAATGACATCACTGTACCTAAAGTATTCTAAATTTCTTGTATTATCTTCTAAGATAATACAAGTTTTCTAGTTTTATTTTAACATTTAGTTCTATGATCTATTTTTGGGTGAAAGTTTGTGAGAAGGTATAAGATCTGTCTCTAGAATAATATTTTGCCTGTGTTTGTCTGCTTCTTACAGCACCATTTAAGGACTATATAACATTGCTTTGCCATTGCTCTATTCTTTAAGTCACAATAAAATATATGGACCGATTTTTGAGGGTTTTCTCTCCTGTTCCACTTACCTACATTTTTCCACCAATGCCACAGTCTGAATTACTATAACTTTATATTAAGTCTTGAAATTGGGTAGTGTTAGTTCTACAACTTTGTTTTTCTTCAATATTGTGTTGGGTACTGGCCTTTTTTTAAACTTTCCTTAAATGTTAGAATCAGTTTGTCAGGGCCAGAGAGATAACACAGTGAGTTTGATATTTGCCTTGCATGTGCAGAACTTGTTCAATTCTAGACACCGAATATTGTACTTCAAGTACCACCAGAAGTACTCTCTGAGCAGAGCCAGGAGTATTTTATGAGACTCCCCCAGTTGTGTTCCCAAAATCACAAAAAACATTGTTTGTCAGTCTCCACAAAATAATATCTCATAATTTTTTATTTTTAGATTCTATATGCTTTCTACAATTGTTTACTAATTGCAGAAGACTTTATGGATTTTCTAAATAGATAGTAGTGCCATATGTGATTGACAATTTTATATAAATTCTTTTCAGCTAGTACACTTTTTATATAAATATCTTTTTTTTACTGAACTTTCAAGAACTTCTATAACAAAACTGAAAAGAGTAGTGAAAAGGAATATCCTTGTCCTTTTCCTGATCACCCCTAATAAAGCTTCCAATCTCTGAACATTAAATATATTAGTTGTAAGGACTTTTATCTTTAGTCTATTTATTATACATATCTAGTTTTTCCTGTATTACTACTTGTCAAAGATATTTTTACCATGCATGATTATTCCAGTTTTTAAAAAACTTATTTCTGTATCTTGACATAATTAAAATTTATTTTTAGATAGCTGATGTGATTTTGATTTTTAAATGTTAAAACAGCTTTGAATCTGGGATAAATCCAACTCATCTGTGAATTAAAATGATTTAATACAATTTGATAATATTTTATTGAGAATTTTTTAAATCCATTTTTATGAAAAATTGATCTGTAGTTTTCATGTGATATCTTTGCCTAATCTTGGCCTTAGGGGACTCATAGAGTGAGATAAGAGGTTATTTTACTGCTGTTTTCAAGAGCTTTCTCCTAGAACCTAATTTAAACTGTGGGTAGTGACTCCAGATAGGGTTAAATAACTTAAAAAATTGTTTTAAAATAATTTTAAGTAAATGTTTGACTTGTGCATTTATTTTGCATAACTATATACACACAGAGGAACCCCACACCATGAAGGTCGCCATTTTCCAACTCCGGACTCCCCACTCATCAGAGCTCTACCCAGCAGAAGAGCTGATCACAAGCCTGGCTCACACAGCCGCCAAGCGGCCATGTGGTTCCTCAATAAATGCATGAGATGTGAGGTGACTACAAGAGTATCACACCCGCACGGCAGAGCCTGGCAAGCTACCTGTGTCGTATAATATATGCCAAATACCAGTTAATATTATAGACTTCATTCCCATCACCTGATGGAATGGTTTGATGCTCTTTATGTTTCTGGAGTGATGTGACAGGTCATATGGAGATGCTACTGTGCCTACTCAAGTAAATTGATGAACAATGGGAAGACAAGTGATACAATTAATACAAGTTATATATGCTACAGGGTTTACTCCTGGCTGTGCAATAAGTAATTACTATTGGCAGAGCTTGGGGATCATATAAGATGGCGCCATGCAAGGCAAGTGTCCTAACTGCTGAACTACCTAGCCCTGACAAGACATGATTCTGAACCTCATGATTTAATTGATATTTGTCTGTGTTCCGCCATATGATATAACTTGGTTTGTTCCATGTGCTTAAAAATGTGCATTGAGCTTTGGGAGAACAGAGACCACTATACATATCTGATAGGCCATACACTTCAATCAATCATTAAAAGCCATTGTTTCCATAAAACAATCATTAAAAGTCATCAATCATTAAAAGCCATTGTTTCTATATTGATTCTTTTTGTCTTTATCTAATAGTGAGAGGAAGTTGTTAGGGTACTCTTTTTTTAAAAAGTTTTTATTGATCAGTTAATCTTTGATAAAGGTGCAAAGAGTCCAAACTGGAGTAAGGAAAGCCTTTTCAACAAGTGGTGCTGGGAAAACTGGACAGCTACATGTAAAAAATGAATTTGGACCTGTGTCTAACACCTTGCACAAAAATCAGATCAAAATGGATAAAAGATCTTAATATCAGACTTGAATCCATAAAGTACGTTGAAGAAAAATATAGGAAAAACCCTCCACGATATTGAAGCTAAAGACATCTTCATAGGTGAAACACCATTAACAAAGCAACTAGAAGAAAAGATAAACATATGGAACTACATGAAACTAAAGAACTTCTGCACCTCAAAAGAAACAGTGACCAGGATAGAAAAACAGTCCACAAAAAGGGAAAGAATATTTACCTAATACCCATCTGATAAGGGATGTCCTGATATACTAGGATATATCAGGCACTGGCACAGCTATATAAGAAGAAAACAGCCAACCCCATAAAAATGGTGAGAAGAGATGAACAGAAACTTTGACAAGGAAAATATTTGAATGGCCAAAAGGCATATGAAAAAATGCTCATCATCACTAATCATCAGAGAGATGCAAATCAAAACAACAATGAGATATCACCTCACACCATAGAGACTGGCCCATATTCAAAAGGGTAAAAGCAATAAATACTGGCGTGGATGCTGGGGAAAGGGACTCTCATACATTGTTGGTGGGGAATGTCGACTTGTACAACCTTTCTGGAAAACAATATGGATATTCCTCCAAAGACTAGAAATTGAGCTCCCTTTTGACCCAGCCATACCACTCCTGGGAATATACCCTGGGAAGCCAAAAACACAGAGTGGAAATACAATTTGCACTTTTATTTTCATAACAGCACTATTCACAATAGCCAGAACCTGGAAACAACCAGTATACCCAAGAACTGATGATTGGATAGAGAAAATGTGGTACATCTACACAATGGAATACTATGCAGCTGTTAGGAAAAATGAAGTTATGAAATTTGTCTATAAATGGATGGACATGGAAAGGATCATGTTGAGTGAAATTAGTCAGAAGGAAAGAGAGAGATATAGAATGACTGCATTTATTTGCATGATATAAATATATCAGGTGGTCTTACCAAAAGTGGAAATTACCACAAACCTGTGGGAGTCAGAGGTTAGGTAAGACAGAGAAGGGAAATGTTTGAATAAATGTCAAAAAGGGTTAATACCAACCTAGAATTGAGCATTAAATACAGGCAAAAATGCACATGATGGCCTCTAAGTGTATGTAGTGCAACCCACAATGTGTAAGAGAAGGAAAAGAGAGAGAGGGAGAGAGAAAAGAGATAAAGAACCTATCATTTAGGCAGGCTATGGGAGGGGGACGGAATTGGGGACATTGGTGGTGGGAATGGGCACTGGTGGAGAGCGGGGTGCTGGAACACTATGTGACTGAAACTTCTAAACATGAACAACGTTGTAATTGTATATCTCACGGTGGTATAATAAAATATTTAATAAAAAATTATTATACCACGGTGAGATTTACAGTTACAAAAGTGTTCAATTTGGGGTTTCAGTCATACATTGTTCCTGCATCCATCCCCCACAAGTGCCCATTTCCCACCACCAATGTCCAATGATTGCCCCCTCCCCAGCTTGCGTCTATGACAGGCAATTTTTGCTTCTATCTCTCCGTTTTCTTACACACTGTGGCTTGCAATACATACATCTAGAGGTTATCATGTAGATCCTTTACCTACTTTCAATGCTCAGTTCTTCTTGGGTCACACTTGGCATTGCTCAGGGGTTACTCCTGGCTCTGCACTCAGGAATTACTCCTGGTGGTGCTCAGTGCACCATATGGGATGCCAGGTATCAAACCCGAGTCCGGCCACATGCAAGGCAAATGCCCTACCCACTGGACTATCGCTCTGTCCCCTCAATGCTCAATTCTACACTGGCATTATAATTTACCATATTTATTAGTACACTTGACAAGGAAGTCAAGGAAGTTTGTCAAGACCCTGAAGGAACGGTTTGAGGCTCTTCATGTTCCTGAATCAACCAGATGCCATTGGGCTACATTGGCATGTGATACGGTCCAATGGAAATGTTACTGGCACCCGCTCAAGCAAATCGATGAATAACGGGATTCAAGTGAAGTGATCAAGTGAAGTGATTAGTATACTGTTCCTTTCTCTGTATTGCCTAACCTCTGACTCCAACACATTTGCAGTAGGTAAAACACCCACTGATAAGACCTCCTGATTCATGGTTTGTCTGGCCTTGGATATTGGTATCAAGCTATTATTTTTATATCCTGCAAATTAATGCATTCATTCTATATCTGCCGTTTTCCCACTGGCTAATTTCACTCAGCATGATCTTCTCCATATCCATTTATTTATAGGCAAATTTTATAATTTCATTTTTTCCTGACAACTGCATATTATTCCATTGTGTAGATGAACCACAGTTTCTTTTTCAAGTCATCTGTTCTCAGGAACTCTGGTTGTTTTCAGATTCTGCCTATTGTGACTAGTACTGCTATGAACAGAGAAGTGTAGATGGAATTTCCACTGTGTGATTTTGGCCTCACAGGGTATATTCCAAGAAGTGGTATTGCTGGGTCAAAAGGGTGTTCAATTTCTAGTCTTTGGAGGAATGTCCATATTGATTTCCAAAAAGGTTGTACCAGTCGTGTTAAGATTTTCTTTTACTCTTAATAATTTTTATGGGCCTGATACTAGTTTCTGCATATAACATTAAATTTGGCAAAATTTTGCTATTTTTTCTCTTTTTTTGCTATGCTTAGGTGTTATTCCTGACTGCACTCAGGACTTTCTCATGGCGGTTCTCACGGGATAATATGGGATACTAGGGATCAAATCTGGGTGGGTCATATGCAACGCAAAAAATCATCCACACTATGCTATCTCTCTAGCTCTGCTAATTGTTTTCTTAATGTATTGATCCGTTAATAATTTTTTGTGTCTATATCAACTTCTTATTACCTATTTTAATTTGAAATAATGATGTTATTATTTGGAAATTACTGGTTATTACTGGTATTGGCATATCGAATACACACCTGAAGCCTACCAGGCTCTGCCATGCGGGCTGTATACTCTCAGTAGCTTGCCGGGCTCACTGAGAGGGGTTGGAAGAAGATTCTTGGTAATTTGGTGATAAATTGAGTTCATGGCCACGCTCAATGGGGAGAGCTGGTAGCTACTCTGGCTGGTGTATCTGTGTCTATGGTTTAAGCATTCCTGGGCTTGAAATACTTTCCTCTGAAGGGTGGGTCTCTGTGGCTGAGTCTCCGACAAGCAGGGCTGGAGATTGGCTGAGTCTCTGGGTGGAGTTTTGATGAGATGTGGGGTCTGGATCATGAAAATTGCTGCCAGCATGGAATGATTTCAAAAGCATCGAAGAAATAGCTAAAAGGAAAAGAACCTCTGGCTTCAGGCACATCTCTTTGACTCCACCATTCTCCCTGCATTGCGGCGCCTCAGAGACCTGGGCCCTACGAAAGCAGGATGAGAAAGCTATTCAGGTCTTCCAAAGAGGAATTGAAAGAGCTATGCTTGGAATATTACGCCTCACTCAAGTCAGAGAAGGAATCTGGAGTTCTGACCTCCGTCAAAGATGCAGAATCAGGGACGCTGTCTCGTTTGCCAAGGTGTCGAAAATCAGATGGGCTGGACATGAAATGCGATATGGAGATGACTGCTGGACTAGAGCTATTACCAACTGGATCCCACGTGAAGTCAAAATATCACGTGGCTGCTCACCTACAAGATGGTCAGACTTCCTTGTCAAGACCCTGAGCGAATGGTTTGAGGCTCTTTGTATTCCTGAAGCAAGCAGATGCCATTGGGTTACACTGGCACGTCAGAGGGTCAAATGGAAACGTTACTGGTGCCCGCTTGAGCACATTGACAAATAACAGCATGTCAAATGATCAAGTGAAGTGATTATTTGAAATAATTAATTATTATTTACTTTTTTCTATGCAATTGTGGTCATTCCTTTTATTTTAAGGTATCACTTATCCCATGATTGTTCTCCACCCTTTTACTTTGATAGCACATATTCCCTTTAAAATTCTAGTGTGATTTATTTGAAGAACATCATGGGTATCTTTATAGGAACCGCATTGAATCTGTATAAAGCTCTAGCGAGTATTACCATTTTGATAATGATAATCCTTCCAATCCATGAGCAGGGAATGTGTCTCCATTTCCTCAGGTCTTCTTTTATTTCCTGAAGTAACGTTTTGTAGTTTTCTTTGTAGAGATCCTTTACATTCTTTGTCAGACTGATTCCTAGGTATTTGATTTTCTGCGGTGCAATTGTGAATGGGATAGTTTCTTTAATGTCCCTTTCTTCTCTTTCGCTGTTTGCATATAGGAAGGCCATTGACTTTTGGGTATTGATTTTGTACCCTGCTACTCTACTATAAGAATGTATTATTTCTAGGAGCCTCTTGGTAGAGAGTTTTGGGTTTTCCAGGTATAATATCATGTCATCTGCAAATAGTGATAACTTGGCTTCTTCCCTTCCTATCTGGATGCCATTAATGACTTTTTCTTCCCTGATTGCTATGGCAAGTACTTCCAGTACTATATTGAATAGAAGTGGTAAGAGCGGGCAGCCTTGTCTTGTCCCTGATCTTAAGGGGAAGGCTTTCAGTTTTTCCCCCATTGAGAATGATGCTCGCTGTGGGCTTGTAGTAGATGGCCTGGATTATATTGAGGAAGGTTCCTTCAATCCCCCATTTTACGGAGAGCTTTCATCATGAACGGGTGTTGAATCTTGTCAAATGCCTTCTCTGCATCTATTGATATGATCATATGGTTTTTATTTTTCTTTTTGTTGATATGATGTATTATGTTGATTGACTTGTGGATGTTGAACCATCCTTGCATTCCAGGGATGAATCCCACTTGGTCACGGTGTACAATCTTTTTGATGACTCTTTGGATTCTATTTGCTAGTATTTTGTTGAAGATCTTAGCATCTGTATTCATCAGGGAGATTGGTCTGTAGTTTTCCTTTTTTTGTGACATCTTTGTCTGCTTTGGGTATCAGGGTGATATGTGCCTCGTAAAAGCTATTTGGGAGTATTTCTGTTTCTTCAATTTGCCGGAAGAGCTTAAAAAGAATTGACAGTAGGTCCTCTTTAAAGGTTTTGTAGAATTCACTGGTGAATCCATCTGGACCTGGGCTTTTGTGTTTGGGGAGACTTTTTGATTACCGATTCTATTTCCTCGATGGAGATAGGTTTGTTGAGGTATTCCAAATCTTCTTGTTGCAGACTTGGGAAGCTATAGGAATTCAGGAATTTGTCCTTTTCTTCTAGGTTCTCTTGTTTCGTGGCGTACAGGCTCTCATAGTAATCTCTGATGATCTTTTGAATTTCTGTGTTTTCAGTTGTGATGTCCCCGTTTTCATTTCTGATTCTATTTATTTGGGTTCTCTCTTTTCCTTTTCTTACAAGTCTTGCAAGTGGTTTGTCAATCTTGTTTATTTTTTCAAAAGAACCAACTTTTGGTTTTGTTGATCTTCTGGATTGTTTTTTGATATTCCATCTCATTGATTTTTGCTCTAAGTTTTATTATTTCTTTCTTTCTGCTTGGGTTGGGCTCCTTTTGTTGATCACTCTCTAAGATCTTAAGTTGTGAAGTCAGACTGTTTATGATGGCCTTTTCTTCTTTTCTGATGAATGCCTGAAGAGCTATGAACTTGCCTCTTAACACTGCTTTTGCTGTATCCCACAAGTTCTGGTAATTCGTGTCTTCAGTCTCATTTGTTTCAAGGAATCTTTGGATTTCCTCTTTGATTTCTTTTATGACTTGCTGGTTGTTCAGCAGTGAGCTGTTTAGTTTCCAGGTACTTGGTATTGGTCTCCGTTTTTGTGTACAATTAACTTCTATTTTCAGTGCATCATGGTCTGAAAAAATAGTTGGCACAATTTCTATCTTCTTGATTTTATGGAGGTATGATTTATGGCTCAGCATGTGATCTATTTTCGAGTATGATTGACAAACACTCCTGAAATTTGTATGGAATAATAAAACCCCACGAATAGCTAAAGCAATCCTTGGGAAAAAGAAGATGGGAGGTATCACTTTCCCCAACCTCAAGCTCTACTACAGAGCAGTTGTAATTAAGACAGTGTGGTATTGGTATAGAGACAGACCTGTAGACCTATGGAATAGAACTGAGCATCCTGAAACGCACTCACAAATATACAACCACTTAATCTTCGATAAAGGAGCAAAAAATATGAAGTGGAGCAAAGAAAGCCTCTTCAACAAATGGTGCTGGGAAAACTGGGCAGCTACGTGTAAAAAATGAACTTAGACCTCCTTCTAACGCCACGCACAAAAGTCAGATCAAAATGGATTCTAGATCTCGATATCAGACATGAATCTATAAGGTACATCGAAGAAAACATAGGAGAAACGCTCGACATCGAAACGAAAAGTATCTTTAAAGATGACACACCACTGACCAAGCAAATGGAAGCAATGATAAACAAATGGGATTACATAAAATTGAAAAGCTTCTGCACCTCAAAAGAAACGGTGACCAAGATACAAAGACAATCCACAGAGTGGGAAAGGATATTCACCCAATACCCATCTGACAAGGGGTTAATATCCAGGATATATCAGGCACTGGTAGCACTCCACAAGAAAACAGCCAACCCCATCAAAAAATGGGGAGAAGAAATGAACAGAAGCTTCCAAAAAGAAGAAATTTGAATGGCCAAAAGGCATATGAAAAGGTGGTCTTCATCTTTAATCATCAGGGAGATGCAAATCAAAACAACAATGAGATACCATCTCACCCCACAGAGACTGGCACACATCCAAAACAGCAAGAACAACCGGTGCTGGCGTGGATGTGGGGAAAAAAGGGACTCTTATCCACTGCTGGTGGGAGTGCCGACTGGTCCAGCCCTTTTGGGAAACAATATGGGCATTCCTCCGAAAGCCAGATATTGAGCTCCCATTTGATCCAGCAATAGCACTCCTGGGAATATACCCTAGAGACTGAAAAACACATAGCAGAAACACTATCTGTACTTCTTTATTCATCTCTGCGCTATTCACTATAGCTAGAATCTGGAAACAACCTAAATGCCCGAGAACAGAGGACTGGCTAAAGAAACTGTGGTTCATCTACACTATGGAATACTATGCGGCTGTCAGAAAAGATGAAATTATGAAATTTACCTGCAAATGGATGGACATGGAGACTATCATGCTGAGTGAAATTAGTCAGAAGGAAAAGGACAGATATAGAATGACTGCATTCATTAATAGGATATAAATAGATACCAGTGTTTTAATAAATTTCTTTAACAGTTATTTTTAAAATAATATTGCACTAAACATTTAAATATGTGTAAAATTAGTTGAGTAAAATATTCATTTTGGAGGAATTTCTAAAAATATCACTGTCACTGTATCACTGTCTTCCCATTGTTCATCAATTTGCTTGAGTGGGCACTAGTAACATCTCCATTAGTCCTGTCACAAGCAAGTGCAACCCAAGGGCATCTACTTGCTACAGGGACAGGAGGAGCCCGAAACCATTCTTCAGGTTATGGAACTGAGGTCAATAATAGTTACTAGTCTTTGGCATAAAAAGTAAATAAAACACGGTAGCTTGCCAGGCTTTACCATGTAGGTGGTATAGTCTCAGTAGAAGGCTCTCAACCCGAGCATTTACATATTTAAAATTTTATTTGGGTCACTGTTATTTACAGTACTAGTAAAGATATTTTCATGTTTGCAACATTCCAACACCACACCCTCAGCCAGTGTTGGCTTCCCTCCACCGTCATCTCAGTGCCCCCATTCTCCTGCTCCCTCACTATGTTTACTTATACAACACATGAGAGAGAGAGTTCATTCTTGTATATGTTGCTCTTTTTCTTACTTCGCTCATCATCTGCTCTCATAATCCATGCACACAGTATTCCATTACACACAAACACACACGAACACAATACAAAAGACACTTTTCTTCTTTCTCTCTTACTTTAACACACTTATTAAAGTTTGCCCAGTCAGATGACTGGACACTTGGGTTGTTTCAAAGACATTTTTATTGATTTCTTTGCATATCATATAGGACTTTTTGGTCTGTATTTGTCTGATAAATCTTGTATGAATAATATGGGTATACTTTTATATGTGACGGCTTTCATATAGCTGATTTGGGAATTTTAGCACTTTAACATTATTTTAATTACAATTAACTTGTATATATTGTTCATTTTGTTAGAAATTCTTTGAACATTCTTGATTTTCATATTTCTCTCCCTCAGATTGGGAATACACATGAACTTTATTTCCTCCACTAGTAATTCTTGCTCTTTCTTCTCATTTTGGAAACCATATGGTATAAAGTTATATGGTTTATGGTATATAGTAAAGGTATTTGGTATCCCATATGCTATAAAGTTATTTCTTTGGACACTGGCCCATATATACCTTACATTGTCCTTATTTTTTTGTTTGGAAACTCATTTGATAGTTTTGTCTTCCTTATCCTCTAGCTCATTGAGTCAATCCTCAGCCTCTGCTAAATTGATGTTGGGCTTTTTTATTGTGTTTTTGTTCAAGTTCTGTACTCTTCAACTTTTTGGTAAATGAAGCAAGGGAGTTACCAATTCTATTTTATTTTAATTTTTTATTGACTCACCATGAGATACACAGTTGCAAAGTTGTTCAAGATTGGGTTTCATTTACCTGCAAATGGATGGACATGGAGACTATCATGCTGAGTGAAATTAGTCAGAAGGAAAAGGACAGATATAGAATGACTGCATTCATTAATAGGATATAAATAGATACCAGTGTTTTACTAAATATGGGAAATGGTAATGGCAGATTAAAACTCACCACTGAATATACACAAAGAGACTTAAGTGATAAACTCTAAATATCTGCAGGGCTAGCCACAATGTGTAAAAATAAGAGGGAGAGAGATGCAGAGACAGAGAGAGAGATAGAGAAAGAGAGGAAACTGGGGTACCTGCTATTAAGGCGGCCTGGGTGGGTGGGAGGGGAGGGTACATTGGTGGTGGAAATGGGGCACTGGTGGAGGGATGGGTGCTGGAATACTGTATTACCAAGAACCAATTATGAACACCTTTGTAATTGTATGTTTCACGGTGGTATAATAAAAAAAATTTAAAAAAGATTGGGTTTCAGTCACAGGATGTTCCAACTCCCATCCACTCCACCAGTGCACATTTCCTACCACCAATGTCCCCCCCCACCCCAGCCTGCCTCTATCGCAGGTACTTAGCCTCTTCTCTCTCTCTCACTCTCTCTCTTTTCTCTCTGTCCCTTCTCTTACACATTGTGGCTTGCAATACATACATATAGGGGTTATCATGTATATCCCTTTGCCTTCATGCCTTCATTCAATGCTCAGTTCTAGGCTGTTATTACCATTTCCAACAATTATTAGTACACTGTTCCCTTCTCTGTCTTATGTAACCTCGTACTCCCATGCACTTGAAGTAGATTCCACCCACTAACAAGATTACCTGATCCATGTTTTGCCTGGTCTTGGACATTAGTGTCATACTATTTTTTATACCGTGCAAATGAATGTAGTCATTCTATGTCTGTCCTATTCCTCAGGCTATTTTCATTCAATATGATATTCTCCATGTGCATCCATCTATAGGGCAAATTTCATAACTTCATTTTCCTAATGGCTGTACAGCATTCCATAGTGTAGATGTACCACAATTTCTTTCTCCAGTCATCTGTTCTTGGAGACTACCTTTGTTTCCAGATTCTGGCTATTGTGAATAGTACTTCTATGAACATAAAAGTACAGATGTTGGTGTTTCTGCCATGTGTTTTTGGCCTCACAGGGTATATTCCCAGGAGTGTTATTATAAGTCAAATGGGAGCTCAATTTCTAGTTTTTGGGTAAATGTCCATATTGTTTTCCAAAAAGGCTGTACCAGTCGACATTCCACACACACAATGGATGAGAGTCCCCTTCTCCCAGCATCCATGCCAGCACTTGTTCTTGTTCTTTTGGATGTGCAAGTCTCTGTGGTGTGAGATGATATCTCATTGTTGTTTTAATTTGCATTTCCCTGGTGATTAGTGATGATGAATATTTTAATATGCCTTTTGATCATTCATGTTTTTCTTTGAGAAAGTTTCTGTTCATGTCTTCACTCCATTTTTTGTTAGGTTGGCTCTTTTCTTCTTGTAAAGTTCTCTCAGTGCCTGATATATCCTGGATATTAACCCCTTATCAGATGGACATTGGGTGAATATTCTTTACCACTCTGTGTGATATTTTTGTATCATGGTCACAGTTT
>JAJIBD010019091.1:0-16665 GCA_021461705.1 Cryptotis parvus | reverse complement strand
TTGCTGGGAGAAATCCACACCCTGAACATTACCGGGTGTATAGGCTGGGAGCGATAGCCCAGCGGCTAAAGCGTTGCCTTGCACGTGGCCGGCCCTTGCTGGCCTGGGTTCGATCCCCGGCATCCCATATGGTCGCCCGAGCACCGCCAGGAGTAATTCCTGAGTGCAGAGCCAGGAGAAACCCCTGAGTGTCGCTGGGTGTGACCCAAAAAAGCAAAAAAAAAAAAAAAAAATCACCAGGTGTGGCCCAAAAACAAAAGTAAGAACAAAAGAAGTTGACCTGTCTGCCCTGGGTGCCCGCCGCTATATGACCTGACAGAAGGTGACCGACCTGTCCCTGCTTTGGGCACCCACCACTCTATGTCCTGACAGAAGGTGACCTCTCCCTGCTCTGGGCGCCCACTGATGTGTATCCTAACAGAAGGTGACCTGTCCCTGCTCTGGGCACCCACTGATGTATGTCCTGACAGAAGGTGACCTGTCCCTGCTCTGGGCGCCCACTGATGTATGTCCTGACAGAAGGTGACCTGTCCCTGCTCTGGGCGCCCACTGCTGCTGTATGTTCCTACCCCCGCTCTGCTCTTTTCAGTGACCAGATGCCCATGGTGCTGGCCTGGCTCCGGTCTGCTGTGGTGGAGGTGGGCAGGTGTGCACTGCAGGGGGAGTCAGGCCTCCAGGCTGGGCCTGACCCACAGACGTTGCTGCTTGTCCAGGAATGAGGGAGCAGGTAGAAGTGCTCTGGCACCCAGGACAGATGGGTCTCGGGTGCTGGGGCCTCTGTGCCAGGGTGGGACCGCCATGCTGTGTCTCGCCCAGCAAATGTTCTAGAGGTGCTGAGTGGGCCACGTGTCCCCAGAATGGAAGGCAGCTCTGAGTGGTGCCAGGGCAGTGCCTGCTTGGCTGGGACAGAGTGAAGCAGGGAGAGGGGAGACGGCTCGAGGGCCTATGTGCAGAGTTCCAGTTCCGACCTGGCTCCCTGGGTATGGTCCTGAAACCAGAATACGCTTTTGTAAGAAGGAACAAGAGTAGGGAAAGGGTCACGGTGCGCCTCGCTGACAGGGTTGGAGTGGCGGTCAATGGGGAAGCACTGCAGAGCCCTGAGGCCTGTCCAGCATTGTGAGGTCTGTCCAGGGGCCCTGAGCCTGTGAGTGAGTAGCGGGATCGGGCTATGGGCAGGGACCGTGGGGGCAGGCTGCCCAGAAGGATCCCAGGGGTGAGGAGCTGACTTGACTTTCCCCGTTTCTGAAAACACTTTGACCCAGCGTTGACGGTGTTTTGACTAACGGGAATGAAGGGCAGGTGAGAGTGGGAGAAGCTGCACAGTGCCCACAACCTGTGCCCCACGCCGCCCACTCACCAGCTGCCTGATCTCATCTCACGCCCCTCTGCGCTGCTGACAGAACTTGGATGCAAATTTCAGATGTTGCATCATTTCATGCTTAAGTATTTCAGTGTGTGTGTTCCTGCAAAATAAGGGCTGTAAAAGGGTTACTATAGTACTGTTAGCACACCTGAAGAATGACCAGCCAGCAGCTAAGTTTTCAGAGCATTCTCATAATTACATCTTATTATTATTATCATTTTTTTTTTGCTCTTTGGGTCACACCCGGCAATGCTCAGGGGTTTCTCCTGGCTCTGCACTCAGGAATTACTCCTGGCGGTGCTCGGGGGACCATATGGGATGCCAGGGATCGAACCCGGGCCAGCACAGGCCGGCCGCATGCAAGGCAAACTCTTTACCCGCTAGACTATCATTCTGGCCCCCATATTACTTTTTTTTTTTTTTTTTTGCTTTTTGGGTCACACCCGGCAATGCTCAGGGTTTCTCCTGGCTCTGCACTCAGGAATCACTCCTGGCGGTGCTCGGGGACCATATGGGATGGCAGGGATCGAACCCGGGCCGGCATGAGCGGCCGCGTGCAAAGGCAACGCCCTACCCGCTGGGCTATCGCTCCAGCCCCCATATTACATTTTAAGAAGTTTTCCTCTGACGATTAATTTTATTGGGGAGAGTGTCTGGGGCCACTCTATGCCCAGGATCAAACCCAGGTTGGCTGTGTGTAAGGCAGGTGGCTTGGCCTCTGTACTCGCTGTGTTCCTCAAATCGTGACTAACCTGGGGCGTTATCTCTCAGCTGCTCCCCCTGCTTTCACGCAGCCTGTTTGCTCACTGAGGGGCTGCAGTGCTAAGCAGCATGATCTGAGCAGGATTTGGCAGTAACGTAGGCGAGGGTCTGGGGGCTTTCTGGAGGCCAAGCAAATGGAGTTGTGGTCGGCACGGTCACCAGTGTGCGAGCAGCCAAGGCCAGGCAGGTCAAAACTTCCTCACTGAGAGCCTTCTTGTCCGAGATGGTTTTTTTTTTTTTTTTTTGCCTTTTTGGGTCACACCCGGCAATGCTCAGGGGGCTACTCCTGGCTCTGCACTCAGGAATCACTCCTGGCGGTGCTCGGGGACCATATGGGATGCCGGGGATCGAACCCGGGCCAGCACAGGCCGGCTGCATGCAAGGCAAACGCCCTACCCGCTGGGCTATCGCTCCGGCCCCTTGTCCGAGATGGTTTTATAGGAGCCCTGGCCTATACATATAGAACAGCTCTTGGAAACACTGACAGAGGGGCCGGAGCAATAGTCCAGCAGGTAGGGCTTTTGCCTGCACAGCTGACCCAGGTTCGATTTCCGGCATCTCATAATGGTCTCCTGAGCACCGCCAGGAGTAATTCCTGAGTGCAGAGTTAGGAGTAACCCCCTGAGCATTGCCAGTGTGATTCCCAAAGCCAATAAATAAAATAAAAACTCATTGGCAGAGACTAAGCCATAAGAAATATATATATATATTTTTTGGAGGCTGGAGTGATAGCCCAGCGGGTAGGGCATTTGCCTTGTATGCGGCTGGCTCATGCCGTCCCGGTTCGATCCCCCGGCATCCCATATGGTCCTCCGAGCACCGCCAGGAGTGATTCCTGAGTGCAGAGCCAGGAGTAACCCCTGAGCATTGCCGGGTGTGACCCAAAAATAAAAAAAAAAGAAATATATATATATATTTTTTTTGGGGGGAGGGGGCACACCTGGCAATGCTCAGGGGTTATTCCTGGCTCTTCGTTCAGGAATTACTCCTGAACGTAATTTTCTTGAGAAAACGTGGTGTTTCTCGGGGACCATATGGGATGCCGGGGATCTAACCATGGTCGGTTGCATGCAAGGCAAACGCCCTACCCGCTGGCCCCATAAGAAATATATATTTTTCTATTGATTTTGTTTCTGGGCCACACCAAGGTGGTGCTCAGGGCTTACTCCTCGCTCTGTGCTCAGGGATTCCTCGTTGTAGGTCTTGGCGACCATATTGGTTGCTAGCGATTGAACCCAGATCAGTGCTTGCAAGACAAGTAAGTGCCCTACCTGTTCCAAGTGCCCTATTTAGCTCAAGAAATGTGTTTTAAACAATTTTTTTCCTGGGGGTTACCCACCAGGCAGGGGTTGTTCCTGGCTCTGCACTCTGGGAATTGTTCCCGGCAGTGCTTGGAGGACCATATGAGATGCTAGGAATTGGCCCCGGTCGGCTGCATGTAAGGCAGGCGCCTTCCTCTCTGCACTATCGCTCTGTCCCCTTAACCATATTCAGTTGAGGGTGTGACTCCCTTTTTAGGTAGCTGGTTTAGGGGCGAGTGCCTCACAAGAGAAGGCAACGGGTGGTCTCCTAGAAGACCAGGCAGAAGAGCTGGAGTTTCCCAGTGGAGAGAGAGGCTACAGTGCCCTCCTGCTTTCCCCCGCCTGGGCCCTGGCTCCTGCTCTGAGCATTGCCCCCCCTCCCCCATGTGCCTTCTCTGCAGGCAAGTACCACTGCCCAGTGCTCTTCACAGTGTTCACCAACAACACGCACATCGTGGCCGTGAAGACCACCGGTAATGTCTACGCCTATGAGGTGGGTCCCTCCCACTCCCACATTGCTTTTGAGGCCATGCTCAGCAGTGATCAGGGCTTACTCCTGGCTCTGCTCAGACGTCACTCCTAGGGGACAGTATGAGGTGCTGGGGATGAACCTGGGTTGGCTTATGCAAGGCAAGTGCCCTGCCCGTTGTAGTGTCACTCCCGCCCCATTCTCTTATTTGTTTGTTTATTTTTGGTTTTGGGGTCACACCCAGCCATGCTCAGGAGTTACTCTTGGCTCTGCAGTCAGGAATTACTCCGGGTGCTCCGGGAACATATGGGATGCCAGGCATCCAATCCGGTTGGCTGCATGCAAGGCAAACGCCCCATCTGCTGTATTATCGCTCCGGCCCTGCCCCTTTCTCCCCTCCCCTTTCCAGTGCTGAGGATTGAACCCAGGTCCTTACAGTCAGGATCTGAGCTCTACACCTCCCCCGACCCCCCAACTTTCTTTTTTTTTTTTTTTTGCCTTTTGGGTCACAGCTGGGGATGCCCAAGGGTTACTCCTGGCTCTTCACTCAGGAATTACTCCTGGCGGTGCTCGGGGGACCAGATAGGATGTTGGTTGCATGCAAGGCAAACGCCATACCCCCTGTGCTGTCGCTCCGGCCCATTGACCCCCATCTTCCAGTCTCTGTGTCCTGGGTGGGGAATCTCATGGAGGAACCCCTGGAGGGACTGATGCTCCTGACGGGCAGGTGTGGGGGAGGCTCTTGTGCCACGGCAGAGGGTGCGATGTCAACACCGCACTGGCCAAGGCCTGTGGGCAGGCAGGCAGGACAATGTCGCTCCAGTGCTCTTTGGTGGAGAAGGTGGAAGTGGAACCTGGGGGCTCAGCAGACACCCACCCCCTCGTGTGACTGGGTGCTGCTCATGGAGCGGCACTAACCGTGGGGCCGTAGCCTGCTTGGCCAGGGCTGACTGCGCTGCCTCCTGACGCAGGCCGTGGAGCAGCTAAATATTAAGGCCAAGAACTTCCGAGACTTGCTCACAGATGAGCCCTTCACCCGACAGGACATCATCACCCTGCAGGTAGCACCGTTCCCGGCCCAGCCCCACCCGCAGGGTCCCCTGCACCTCCTGGCCCTCATCTCAGCCTGGCTCTCCCGCTGTGTGTCAACCCCATCTCTTACGTCTGCTTGTTTTGGGTCATGCCTGCTGGTACTCTGGCTGTTCCTGGCTGGTGCTCGAGAAGGGTCTCCCCGGGGCTGTCTGGGGGCCTTGCGTACAGGGCCTGATTTTCTGCACACAGGGCTTGTGCTCTAGCCCAGATGCCTCATCTGTCCCCACAGCCATCTTGGTGACCCTCTGCCACCTGCCTCTTTTACCCCTCCCCGCCATGTGTACTCTGTACCCCATAACTAGCACAGGACTCCCCATGGTATCCTTGAGTAGGTTCATCCAAGACACAGCCCTGGGAAATTGGGGTTGAGTGATTTGGGCCCTGCCCTCCTGTGTTTGTCCCCTTCTGCTCTGAGGGCAGCACGTAGTCCTCCCATGGGGACTCCGCCTCCTGGGACCCTGGCACTGAGAGGTATGTGGAAGGCGGCTGACGGATGCCTGGGCAGCCTGTGGAGTCAAGTGCCCGCCTCCACTCCTGCTCACAGCAGGATGCCCCTGCCCCCTGGCAGCTACCCTCCTGCCCAGCTCGGCCGTCCTGGCCTCTCCCTGTTCCCCGTTCCTCCCATTGCTGCTGCAGATCACAGCTCTCTCTTCTGCTCTGTTCCCTCTCTCAGGACCCCACCAATTTGGACAAGTTCAATGTCTCCAACTTCTTTCATGTTAAGAATAACATGAAAATAATAGATCCAGGTAAGTTCAGCAGGGCTGGTGGGCAAAGCCCCTGCCTTCTTGTGGTAGAGGCCTCGGCAGATGTGTGCCAATGTCTCCTGTGCTGAGGCTGGCAGGACCTATGTCTGCAGCCCTGCATGTGGGGTGCCCACAGCCCGGAGTGGGGAGGCCTGACTCTAGGATTCTGGGGTACCCCCACGCCACAGGTATCAGTGGGGGCACCTAGCCCTGCACCCACTCCTAGGAGTTGTCTCCCGTGCTGTAGGGGTGGGCCTGTGAAGGCTGGCGAGGGCTGGTGCTGCTGTGGTGCCGCCCCGTCCCCAGGCTGCAGTGCCTGTGGCTCGGCCTGACCCGGCCGGCACACCTGCTCTGACCCCTGTGGTTTTGTAGATGAAGAAAAGGCCAGACAAGACCCATCTTACTACCTGAAAAACACAAACACTGAGACCCGGGAGACACTGCAGGAGCTCTACAAGGAGTTCAAGGGGGACGAGGTGCTGGCGGCCACCATGAAGGTGCCCGAGAAGAAGAAGGTGGACAAGCTCAATGCTGTGAGTAGGCGGGTGCCTGGGGGCTCCTCTCGGTCCCTTTGAATGGCCCTGGGGAGGGTTTTTTTTTTGGGGGGGGTTGTTTTAGGCTACACTCTGATGCTCGGGCTGGTTAGGATTAGGAATAGGCTTCCCCACATGGGGGCACCCTGGAGGAGGGGTTGCTAGTGGCCTGAGCTTGGTGCAGGGCTGACGCCCCGGGCCTTGTTGGCAGGCCCACTATTCCACCGGCAAGGTCAGCGCCTCCTTCACCTCCACCGCCATGGTTCCGGAGACCACGCACGAAGCAGGTAGCTGCCCTGCTGCGAGGTATCTGGGAATGCGTGGGAGGGGCAGTCCCGTGTGCACGGGCTGGTGTGAGGGCAAGGATGTCCTCCCTGGCCTCTGCTAAAGGCTGCCATTGGCATCAGTCGTCCCCCACCGCACCGCCTTCCCTCAAGTCCCTGCTTGTCAGGGCCTGCTCTAACCCCCCAGTCTGCTCCCCACGCCCCCTACTTTGCATCCTGACTTCCAACGTCTTCCCCTCCTCGCCGCTGAGCCCCTTCACTGGGGGCCCACTGAGGCTCGGTGCTGCCTCCCCAGGACGCACACTGAGCAGGTCTGTTTGCAGCTGCCATCGATGAGGACGTGCCGCTACCAGTTTGTGAAGAAGAAGGGCTACGGTGGCTGCACACCAACCGGGCGACCTCAACCTGGAGCTGCACTGTGACATGGTGGGTGTGGGCTGTGGCGACATCTCGGCCCCCTCAGTGCACCCCTACCCTGGGAGCTGCCCGTCCTGCCCCTGGGCTTCATGGTGCTTGGCCCTGGGGGTCGTCACTGCAGCTTCTGGGTGATGGTGGCCCGTTCACTGGCTGTTCCGGCCTCACAGAGGAGTCTGGGCAATTTTGTAGACTCCAAAGACCTGTGAAAACTTCATCAGACTCTGCAAGAAGCAGTACTATGATGGCACCATCTTCCACAGATCCATCCGGAACTTTGTGGTGAGTGGCAGGCGCTGGAGCTGGGAAGTGGACAGATGTGGGCGCTCATGTCCCTGATGTTGCCCCCGCTGGGCTTGTGTGGAGCGGCCTGGGTGGGCCTAGTCCTTCCTCCCTACAGCAGACACCCCGTTGCTTCCGTGTGTGGGTGGCGCAGTGGGTGTGGACATGGTTTATTTATTGTTCCTGCAGATCCAGGGAGGTGACCCCACGGGCACAGGCACAGGTAGGTGCCACTCTGTGGGTGAGTGGAGAGGGTGGGACCAGCTGGCAGCCCCCGCCCTCAGGTGCGGCCTGTCAGACCTTGGAGTGTGAGTTCGGTTCTTTGCTCCCAGTCCTGAGGACCTGGAGCTGGGTGGGGGTCAGGGGCTTGGTGTTGAGCCCTTCAGAGCCTCGCTGCCCCAGGGCCCTGCTGCTGCCTCTTGACTACCCTAGAGCAGGCTCAGATGATGGTTGGGGGCCCCAGGCCCTTGCCTGTTGCTGCTGCAGAGACCAATCTATCCCAGACTGCGGTGGGCATGTGTGGCAGCCCCACCCCACCCCAGCTCTGCTCTCTCCCCCTCCAGGAGGGGAGTCCTACTGGGGAAAACCCTTCCGAGATGAGTTCCGGCCCAACCTCTCACACACGGGCCGCGGGATCCTGAGCATGGCCAACTCGGGGCCCAACACCAACAAGTCCCAGTTGTGAGTCCTGGGGCCTGGGCTGCTCCCCTTGGGCTCTGCCTCCGGGTCATGCTCCTCCACCCAAACCCACTCCAGATGCCCCAGCACAGACCTGCCATGCGCTCGGGGCGGGGGGAGCAGCGGAGCAGGACTAGGCTCTTTAGCTGCGTCTTCACCCATTTTTTATCAGATTCAGTGTGGATTTTATTCATACTGGCCAGATTTTATTCAAGTGTGTTGTTCAGGCCATACCGGTGTGCTGGGGCCTGCAGGGATCGGGTTGGGGTCGGAGTTTTCTTTACTTCCCACTGCTGCCTCCCTCCTTCCAGTCTCAACTCCTCAGCCCTTCAGTGGACCCCTCGCCCTGTGCCCCTTCTTGGGCAGGACGAGAGTGGCCAGGCCGGGAGGCAGATGTAGACCGTGGTGGGGGCTGCACGCCCGCCTGGGTTCCTGACTCTCGTCTCTCCTTCAGCTTCATCACCTTCCGCTCCTGCGCTTACCTGGACAAGAAGCACACCATCTTCGGGCGGTGAGGAGCCGCAGGGGCCCCTCCCCCGACCTTGGAGTGGAGGGGGGGCCGCTCACAGGCTTATTAGCACATCTGGCGTTTTGCCATCCTTGTCCACATTAAGGCCTTTCTTCCGCCCACCTCTAGGCAGGAAGCGTCTCTGGCAACATGGGCAGAGCAGGTGGCTGAGGCCCCTTAAAGCTTGACCCTCGGTGGGCAGCAAGTTGAAATTGGCCCCTTGGGGCCCCCTATTGCCGCAACTGGGCCCCTTCCGTGTCCTGCCAAATCTGCCCCTGCGCCTCACGTGCTCACGTGGGTGCCCTTCCTGAACAATGCCCAGGGCCCTGCCTTGGCACTTCCCGCAAATTGGCTGTGGGGGTGCCCCTAGCATGTTCAGAGGTGCCATGACCTTCTGCTGCAGGGTTGTTGGAGGCTTTGACACACTGACAGCCATGGAGAATGTGGAGAGTGACCCCAAAACTGACCGTCCTAAGGTATGTGCCTGGGAGCAGCAGGGTTGAGGGTGTCGGCGGCCTCACCCCCTGCATCTTCCACTGCAGGAGGAAATCCGCATCGAGGCCACCACCGTGTTCGTGGACCCCTATGAAGAGGCAGATGTGCAGGTGAGGGGGCACAACGCCCGGGAGGGCAAGCTTGGGGGCCCTGCTGGCTCTGGGGCTCAGTCTTCACTGCTGGGCCCCAGATCGCTGAGGAGCGAAAGAAGACAGAGGTCAAGGAGGGCGGCTCCGGAGAGCACAGCAAAGTCCAGCCCGTCCACATCAGGGAGCCAGGGCCCCCAGACCTACCGCCAGGGGGTGGGCAAGTACATCAACCCGGCAGTCACGTGAGTGCGGTGCTGCCCTGGACGGGCGCAGGGAGCAGGGTGGGGACCTGCAGGGCCTCAGCCGTGGGTTCTCTGTCCACTCTAGGAAGCGTGTAGCAGAGGAAGAGCCATCCACCAGTGCGGCCGCCTCTGCAGCCAAGAAGAAGCCCAGCCGGGGCTTGGGGACTTCAGCTCCTGGTAGCAGTCGCTGTCCTCAATAAGGGCCCGGCACATGCGGGGGGCCAGCCCCATCGCTGCTTCTCTACACTCTGCACTGAGACTGAATAAATTCAACTCTCCTGCCGGCAGCTTCCTGGACCTCCAGTCTCAGGGTCTGCTCCACAGAGCAGCTGCTGGGAGCGTGGAAGGGGCTCATTCCCACCCCTGCTTGGGACTCCTAAGAGCAGGGGTTTGAGGACCCTGGATGGACAACTCTTGCTGGGTGCCCGATGCCACCCCGCCAGGCCGCTGTGTGACAAGCCTGCAGGGGGCGCCGACGAGATGCTCAAGGCCCAGTGAGCTGGCAGCCCCCTAGGGGCGCCCAGACCCTGACAGATCTTTGTTAGAGACTTGTACTCTAGCCGTGTCTGGCTTCCATTCCCGGAGTGCCTCGCAGGGCTATCTCCTCTGGACCCCGGGCCCCCATACTCTCACAGCCTGCGGCACTGCCGCACCCCCAACCCTGGGTCCTTTTCTCTCCCAAAGTTCAATTCCACCAGCTCCTCCCCCAGCTCTTCCCCTGCATCTCTGATGCTCAGCCCCTGCCTGTGGTTATCCGGAACTGACCACCCCGTGCTGTCTCTGGCCAGACATTTGCCTCCACCTCTTCCCCAGCTTCCTGGAGCACACAGGAGAGAGGTGGGCCGGGGGCTTGCCAGGGGACCAGAGTGCCCACACAAGGAAATGGTTGACATTGAAGCTTTATTTCCAGACCTCCGAGACAGGACTGGGGCAGGGGGTGGCCGTCCATCAGCTGTCCCGCCTGCCCCAAAGGGAGACCAGAGCCACAGCTCCACATGGAGCTGCCACAGCACAACAGGTAGGGGCCAGCAGTCCCTGGAAGCTTAAACTGTAAATTAAACTGCTTGGATTTTGTTCAAGACCCGGTGAGGTCACCAGGTAAATTAAAGGACTTTTGAAAATTCCCATTTCCAGTCCTTCCTAATATCTGACAGATGCCATCAAGAATAAGCAATAAGGTATAAAAATACTCTATGTATATACCACGCCATGCTTCTGAAGCAAGTGGCTGCAAAGGACCACATAGGGAAGAGGCAGCTAGGATCCTCGTTCTTAGAATGGAAAGTTTAAATAAAGCGAAAGTACCAGGATACTTCTTGTTGAGAAATGTAAGTGGCTCGGGAATACACTCCCTCAAGCCAGCTTGCAGTTCATTTGGTTTCAAAAGGAGCTTGATATTTGCTAAGACCAACAAAAGAATGAAAGTTCTGTTGCTATCGATTATAAAAGAAATACAAAATAAGTCAGAAAACCACTTGTAAAAAATTTGTCAATGCCATCACAAAAGACGATACAAAAACCAAAGTGCTCAGACTGAAGGAGCGTAAACTTGCCCAGAACATAGAAAAGCTTAAATAGAAGTTTCAGTACATACAAAAGTCAGAAACATTTTAGAACAATCTTCAGTTGAATTGAAGTGCTCAGGACTGCCCAGAGGTGCTCCATGATGTCTGGGCAAGGCCTGACTTCTCACCTCAGTCCTCTGGGAACCTCCTGACATGCACTGAGGCTGACGGAGGAGCTGAAGTGAGCAGAGCCCAGCCCCTGGAAGGTCTGCGACTCCTGTGTCCAGGACAAGCTGCCAAGGAGGCTCCCTGCTCCCAGCTGCAGTGGTGGTGCGCCGTGCCAGAGGCAGGCCGGGCGGCAGCTGCTGGGTTGCCCACCAAGGTGAAGACAGGGTGGTGGGGGCAGGGTAAACTCCAGTACCCAGTGGCACTGCGGGCCCGATACCCAGAGCAGGGGACAACTATCTCCACTCTAAGGCTACAAATCTGATAGATGAGAGCCAGAGACCCTCACCGCCCCAGGGCCTGAAGCTTGCACATCACCAGGCTGACCTTGTCGTGCAGAGTCTGAGCGGGCATGTCCAGCAAGACCTTGCTCTCTGCACCCCCAGGCCTTTGCCTGCCCCTGGGCCAGCTCCCAGAGCCTCCGAGGACACTCGCAACAGCCCATGGCACTGGGGGAAACGGTGAGACTCCAAACTGGGAATGCTTTGGGGCCTCTGTTGTCCACAAACCTGCTCACTGTATGTGCCCTCCCACAGAGGGCGGGCTGGGGCGCTAACACCCTGTGGACCAGATCTGGGGCTTGGGAGACACCATGTCAAGCTGTACCAGCCTCGCCCAGAATAGGCTGGGTAGAGCGAAGAGCCTGCAAACCCAGCCCTTTCCCGGGCTGCTGCACCTGCAGCTTGAGCCTCTCCTAAAGCATATTAAAAGTGGCAAATCGCCAGCTGCAGTTTTCCTGTCTGGCTTCTAGCTGCAAAAGTGACTCTTCAAGTACATCAGAGTAGAAAAGGAATCCGAGTTTACTCGGACCAGCACTGGACACTTGACGCTGTGGGCCATGACTCAGCCCCGCAGGCGCCCCTCTGGGCTGAGTGCTAGTTTCTCATGCTTTGGGGAGAAAGATGTGATTAGCTCAAATAATCAAGATGGCCCATCTATCACATTTCCTTAGAGTTTATCTAAAATTGCTATCAGTGTCCTCTGCCTTTAAACAGGCTTGAAAACCAACCAACCAAAAGCAAAAAAGCCCCAAGAAACAAATAGTCTTGGGTTCACATATTTGCTAAATGAGTACTGGCTGTCACAGCTCATCTGCAGGGGGAATCTGTTTAAAACTCAGGGAAAAGTGGCTGCAGCCCCTTCATGCTACTCGAGGGCGAGACTTGCTCTCTGGAGAGCCCCTTTAGTCTCGGTGAAAGGACACACCCAGACTCTGTCTTGAAGGCACAGACTAAACTCTTGACCGTGTAAGTCGTCGGTTGGTGAATTCTGGCGTGGACATGCGAGAAGTTAGACAAAGGCCACTGATGATTTTCAGAAACCATCAGGTAGGGACGGATGCAGGCTGGGGGGACAACTTAGCCACAGGCCGGGCGGAGAGGCCAGCCTGCCAGGGCTGAGTTCAAGAAACAGACTGCCATCCACATGCTCTAGGTTTGCTTTACATTCAGTCTCTCACAAAATAATATTCCATAGAGAACAGCTCTGCAGCCATTGTCACTCCCAGCCGTTGTCTTTGATCATGTGGGCGAGCTCGATAATGAATTTCCCTTCCTTGTATTTCTGACTGCTCTCAAAGGCATGCTCCTTGAAGAGAGAGAGAGAGGTTTCAGGACATAATCTGTTTTCTTGTTCAGCTTCATTAGTTCTTAAATAAGCATGCGTGGGGGCACAATGGGGTATTGTGTGGGGTAAGGAGCCAACAAGGCAGATCAGCATCCCCTGTGCTGCCCCATTACCACCAGGAGCGATTCCAGAGTGCAGAGCCAGGAGGATGCCCCGCGTACAGCTGTGTGTGGTGCAAAGGCAGCACTGCCAAGGGTGCTGAATGATGTTCTCAACCCAGACACCGGGCTGTGGGGGCTGCGGCTGGCGGCTGTGCTGGGGCTGTCTACATGCAGGCGAGCATGAAGAACAGAGCAGCAGCAGTGGTGTAGCAGTATAACAGAGCGGGGCCGAGCTGTGTCCTGATGGGCTGCAGGGGTGGGGAGGCAGGGACGGGAGGAACCCAGGGCAGGGACGGAGGAGCAGGATGGCACCACTTGGCACAAGGACCCAGGGGAAAGGGTGGCAGGGGCACCCCTGACTTTTGTTGTTTTTTTTTTTTTGCTTTTTGGGTCACACCCGGCAGCGCTCAGGGGTTTCTCCTGGCTCTGCACTCAGGAATCACTCCTGGCGGTGCTCAGGGGACCATATGGGATGCCGGGGATCGAACCCGTGCAAGGCAAGCGCCCCTACCGCTGGTCTATCGGCTCCAGCACCTCTGACTTTGGACCCACACAGGTCACACTTGCTCCTCCATGCAACGGAAGGTCGGCAGCCCCCTGGGCACTGGCCACCAGTTTGTCTCCCAGAGAGGGTGGGGAGCAGTCCCCACTCCTCGCCTCAGAAGGGCCCACAGGGGGCACCGGGCACCCTCAGCCAGAGGGACTGTGCGGGTTTTTATTGTGATTTTCTTTCTAGTGCCAAGGATGAAAGTAGAGCCTCACACCCCAGGCCAGTGTTCCACCACCGGCAACAGGCCGGCTCCTCTGCATTCATGGGGCTCTACCGCTGCTTCCAGCCTGAAATGGTTCAAGGGTTCTACTATAGAACACGGGCCTTGGGCCGCCAGGATCTCTCTACCCAGGGTAGGGGGTTGGCTCATCCCACGCCCCTGCAAATCTATGTCACGACCATTTTCAGCCTGGTTGCATCTGACCGTGCTCCAGAGGCCGAGGGAATGGGGGCCACTCACATATTTCCACCCAAGCGTGGTCTTGCAGTTCTCACAGTAGATGTCTGCCACCGCGTCAGGCCAGTCAGGAGGACACGCTCCTCTGCAGGCCCACAGCCCACGTTCACCCCTGGGAGGCGCATCCTGGGACAAGCCCCCTGCCCCAGGGCCTCCCACTCCCCAGACTGGCCCTCACCCTGGCTTGTTTCTCCAGCCAAACTACCAGAAACACAAGAGTGTTTCCCTGTCACTGCCTCCCACGGCTGCCCGCCCCACCTTCTACGAGAAAGAACCACACAAGACTCACAGGTTGGGACAAGGTCAGGAGGCAGCTACATCCCACCTTACAGGATAAGCCGCTGCTGCAGCCCATGAGACCGAGAGTGTCAGCGACTCAGGCAAAGGAGCAGCACCCTTAAAAGATCATCTCACACCAGCCTTTCTCACTGGGGCCATGCGGGTGCCCAGGGTATTCCAAAGGGACACAAAACTGTAAATGAGGGGGGCACTGGAAGGTCATAAAGGGGCCACAGAACAGGCTGGGAAGCTCCGTGGATCACTACAGGCTCCAGCTGGGTCACAGTGTATGCAGAGGAGCAACGACAGCCTGTGAGGCCGCGAGCAATGGTACTCACACAGAATTGAAGAGGTAGGCTCGTCCCTGGCTTCCCTGAAACGACTGCAAAAAAGGGGGAAACGTCAAAGACAGGGTGTACAGACAAGGCTGCGCTCGGGCCGCAGAGACAAGCAAGGTGAAAGGCAGTGACCAGAGGGGCAGACCCTCGCCTGGGCGCGGGTCCCACAGGGCCATGTGTGCTTGTGCAGGGCTCGCGGGCACTCAGGCTAGTTTGGAGGCCCAGGGGTTTCACCTTCTGGACCTTCCAGCTGGGTGCCCACCTTGCTAAGACCCCAAAATGAGTCCAAGGGCATCCACTTCTGACCCAAAAGAGGAGCGGCTGAGGCGGGCGACCAGAGCCTCTGCCCTATCGCTTGTTCTCGAGCCTCCCGGCCAGTGGGGCCCTGGGAGACGGGCCAGCAGGATTCCACCTTTAGCGCCTGGTGCCAGGCGGTACTGGGGCTCACACGGACCGCAGGCATGCCAGGCTGGAAGTCCAGCCTGTGGACCACAGTGACTGCAGTTTTGATTTTAGATGGACAGAAATGAAAGTCTCATTATTACCTAGTCAAACAAGTAGAAAAATGCTCTACTAAAGTGAAACGAGAAGCCGAGCCCAGGCTGGGAACTAAAAGGCACGAGCTCCGGACAGGCTAGGCGCTGGGGGGCCTGAGGCTCAAGGAGACCAGAGAGGGGCAGGCCGGTGAGTGTGTGTGTGTTGGGCATCGGGAGTGAGGGGCAACGACACAACCATTACGTGTGGGTCGTCAGTGGGTTTTTCGGGGCTTTTTTTTCCCTTCTTTTGGGTCACCCTGGCAATGCTCAGGGTTTCTCCTGGCTCTGCACTCAGGAATTACTCCTGGCGGTGCTCGGGGGACCATATGGGATGCAGGAATTGAACCTGGGCCTGCTGTATGCAAGGCAAATGCACTACCCGCTGTACTATTGCTCTGGTCCCAAAGCAAAATTATTTTTTATAGACTGAAACTTATTTGGGAAGATGTGAGGGACAGAAAGAGGAAAACTGTTCAAGAAAGAACCCGGTATGGGCAGACAAAGCCTGCGTGGATGGTTAGCAGGTGCTGCTGCAGCTCTTGGGGCATACCAGCCCTGCCGGGAGTGCCTGCAAATTCCCTCCTGGACATTTCTGGAAGCATCATCCCATTCCCTCCCACCTCCATAGTCCCTTTTCTTCTCAACCACATGGAGTTTAAACATTTCTCTCTGCCCTCCTAGAGCTCCTCCCGGGCCTCCGCCGCCTCTGCTCTGCTGCTGTTACAGGGCTGCTGACTCATTCTGCGCCGTGATATTTGGGAATCTGGGGCTGCCCACCCCCTAAATTCACCTGCTGCGCAACGCTCATGACCCAGACCCCAGGGTCAGTGGGCTGAACTCTGCAGAGCCCAGCCCTCACCTTGGAGATCAGCTCGTCGTGGTTGGCCAAGTGGGCTCTGCAGTGGACACAGCTGTATGTGCGATGGCAGTTTGGCAGATAAGCTTGGAACGTTTTGGATTTGGTCAACTTCACCATCTCGGCGGTGCCCTCCACACTTAGCCCGCGGGGCGCTGGGTGCAGGGCAGCTCCGCTGGGCCCTGGGACCAAAACAGCACGGATGCACGCAAGAACCGTTGTCGTCAGAGGGGCGTGCAGCCCTGCGCACACAGTGGGGACGAGACGGCAGGGACGAGACAGCAGAGTCACAACCTGTTGGCAAGCGAAGGCCAAGCAGTGAGCTGTGGTGAGGCGGCTACCCCTTGGGGTGACCTGCGGGGTGCAGGGCTGTAAGCAAGCCAGGGGTGAGAAGAGGGACTGGCTTAAGACACCCGGCACCACGTACTGTTTTTTTTTGTGGGTTTTTTGCTTTTTGGGTCACACCCGGCAATGCTCAGGGGTTACTTCTTTGCTCAGGAATTACTCCTGGCAGTGCTCAGGGGACCATATGGGATGCCGGGATCGAACCTGGGTCGGCTGTGTGCAAGGCAAATGCCCTATTCGCTGTGTTATCGCTCCAGCCCCACTTTTTTTTTTTTTAAGAAATTAAAAATACTTTTGGTTTCTGAGCCTCACCCAGTGGTGGTGCGGACTTATTCCTGGTTCTGCGCTCAGGGATCCCTTTGTGGGGCTTGAGGGACCATATATGCTGGGGATGAGCCTGGGTCAGCCCCACGATAGGCAAGTTCCCTGCCACGCTAATATTTCTTTGGCCTAAGTCTCTCATACTTTATCACTGTTTAATGGCAATGCTCAGGGCTTACTTTCGACTCTGCACTCACAGATGGGTCACTCCTGTGGGGTCAGGGGACCATATCAGGTGCAGAGGATTCAAACTGGTAGACCATATACA
>JAJIBD010019074.1:0-14257 GCA_021461705.1 Cryptotis parvus | reverse complement strand
AAGGAAATGGAAACACATTCTCTGCTCATGGATGGGGAGAATCAACATTGTCAAAATGGTAATACTCCTAGAGCTTTGCACAGATTCAATCCAGTCCCTATAAAGATACCCATGACATTCTTCAAAGAAATTGACCAAACACTTATGAAATTTGTATGGAACAATAAACCCCCCCACGGATAGCTAAAGCAATCCCTTGAGAAAAAGATGGGAGAAATCACCTTTCCCAACTTCAAACTGTACTGCAAGATGTAGTAATTAAAACAGAGTGGTATTGGAATAAAAACAGACCTGTGGACCTATGGAATAGAATTGAGTATGCTGACACCCATCCTCAAACACATGATCTTTTTTTTTTGCTTTTTGGGTCACACCTGGCAATGCTCAGGGTTACTCCTGGCTCTTTACTCAGGGAACCATATGGGATGTCGGCGGATTGAACCCGGGTTGGCCACGCAAAGGAGAATGCCCTACCCGCCTGTGCTATCGCTCCAGCCCCAAACACATGATCAATTAATCTTTTGATAAAGGTGCAAAGAGTCTGAAATGGAGCAAGGAAAGGCTCTTCAACAAGTGGGGCTGGGAAACCTGGGCAGCAACGTGTAAAAAAAGAATTTGGACCTCTGTCTAACACCATGCACAAAAAATCAGATCAAAATGGATTAAAGATCTCAATATGAGACCTCAATCCACAAAGTATGTTGAAGAAAATATGGGAAAAAAGCCTCCACGACATTGAAGCTAAAGGCATCTTCAAAGGTGAAACATGACTAACAAAGCAACTAGAAGCAAAGATAAACATATGGGACTATGTGAAACTAAAAAGCTCTGCACCTCTAAAGAAACAGTGACCTAGATACAAAGATAGTCCACAGAATGGGGAAAGAATATTCACCCAATACTCAACTGATAAATGGTTAATATCCAGGATATATCAGGCACTGGTAGAACTTTACAAGAAGAAAACAACCAACCCCATCAAAAAATGGGGGAAATGAACAGAAACTTCGACAAGGAAGAAATTGAATGGCCAAAAGACATATGAAAAAAATGCTCATCATCACTAATCATCAGAGAGAGTGCATATCAAAACAACAATGAGATATCATTTTACACCACAGAGACTGGCACATATCCAAAAGAGCAAGAACAACAAGTGCTGGCGTGAATGCGGGGAAAAGGGGACTCTCATCCATTGTTGATGGGAATGTCGACTGGTAGTCTTTTGGAAAACAATATGGACATTCCTCCAAAGACTAGAAATTGATCTCCCATTTGACCCAGCCATACCAATCCTGGGAAGCCAAAAACACACAGCGGAAACACCATCTGCATTTTTATTTTCATAACAGCACTGTTCACAATAGCCAGAATCTGGAAACAATCAGTGTGCCCAAGAACTGATGGATAAAGAAACTTTTGCACATCTACACAATGGAATACTATGCAGATGTTAGGAAAAGTGAAGTTAAGAAATTTGCCTATAAATGGATGGACATGGAGAGGATCATATTGAGTGAAATTAGCCAGAAGGAAAAGGACAGATATAGAATAACTGCATTTAATTGCATGACATATATATATATATATATATATATATATGTAGTTATGCATATTATGATACCAATATCCAAGGTCAGGCGAAACATGTATCAGGAGGTCTTGTCAAAGTTGGAAATTATCACAAATATGTGGGAGGCCGAGGTTAGGTAAGACAGAGAATGGCACAGTGTGCTAATAATTGTCAAAAATGCTAATACCAACCTAGAACTGAGCATTAAATACAGGCAAAAAGATACACATGACAACCTCTAAATGTATGTATTGTAATCCACAATTGTAAGGAAAGGAAGAGAGGAAGAGAGAGAGAGAAAGAGATAAAGAACCTGCCATAGAGGCAGGCTAGGGGGGGAGGGAATCAGGGACATTGGTGGTGGGAAATGGGCACTGGTGGAGGGATGGGTGCTGGAACACTGTATGACTGAAAACCCGAATATGAATATCTTATGAATACCTTTGTAATTGAATATCTCATGGTGATATAATAAAATATTTTTAAAAAATTTCTTCCCACAATGCTCTTCTGCCGTACCTGTATTGCTGTGACCATAACTACTAATTAACAACTGACAATTCCCTATGCATCACCGAATTCACAAAATGCTCCTCAAGAGACTATTTGCTTTAATAGTAACCCAGAGGACATAGAGCTCTGGAGGCCTCTCTAGTAAACGAAGCCTTTATTGCCCCAACATGCTTGCACAATAATTAACAGAGTCTGGGGGAAGGGAGGCCATCATGTCTCCAGCATTTATGATCATTCCCATACATATCATGAAGTCCACAACTACTTATTCTTTAAGGAACGCCTTTCCTTTGAGGTTTATCGCATTCCAGCTGTACTACTACTCTTTAAAAAAATATATATTATATAAATTGTTTAATCATACAGTTTATATTGGTTTCCTGCCTTTCATCATCAATATTTACTGAAAATCCGGTAGGCATTAGGCAAATGCTAAATAATTCCTGTTACAGAGGAAAGAGGAAGCAAGCAAGAAAGGGGGTGGGGAAAGATAAACGCAGAACCTTCAAAACCGAGAGAGGCTGAAGGGAAACTGTTTTATTGCTGCATTCTATACATGGAGGTTCAAGATTGATGAAGTGGGAAAAACAAATTCAGAGACGTGGAGGAGACAATATTTTGGGCTGTGATTTACTTACTGCTTCAAAGTTATTGCAGCTTTATTTATTGTTTCTGATTAGAAACCCTAAAAAGGAAAAATGTCAGATATCTTAAGAGTAAACAAAACTAAAATCAATAATTTTATGCAAATAAATTTATATTAGACATGATATACTTCTTTACCTCTGGTATAAGTGATGACTGTTTCCATATCTGAGACATAGATCAAAATGACATAGCAGTTTGTTTTGGGGGCCACACCCAGTGGTACTCTAGGGGTTTACTCCTGGCTCTATGCTCAGGGATCACATTCGGCGGTGGTACACAGGAGACCAAATGTGGTGCTGGGGATTAAATGAAAATAGGCTTTGTGCAAGGCAAATGCCTCACTCCTGTACAATCCATTTGGCCCCATGTAAATCACCCTTAACTGGTGATAAAAATATACTACTTTATGGGTTACCATAAAGTAGTTGTGAATATATAATAAGAGACAGCCCATATTCATTGTTTAAAATAAGATCTAGCACACCAAGAGGTGTTCAGTAACTATTAATAATTTACTTCTAAATCTGTGATTTTCATATACATATATTGCAAAAATAGTTCGAAGAATAAATTTAGTTAACATCTATCACCTCGCATTTTGCTGCTATATTCTTAATATCACAATGAGGGAGGATAATGAGAACTTTAACATCTACTCTTTGTACAACAATCAAGTATTTCAATACAACATTAAGTATAGTAATAAGCTGCAATTACATGCCAAGAATTGATAACTGTAAGCTTGTACCTTTGACCCACCCCACCAACCCTTCACCTCTCTCTGCTTCTGACAACTGACCTCATCTTTCTATCTGTGAATTTAATCTTTCAAGTAAAATACTTTTATCTAGAAAAATGTAAGTTGGGGGGCAAAGATAGTAGAGTGGGTAAGGGCGTGCACAGAGCTGACTCAGGTTCTGTTCCTGGCATGCAAATGGTCAGCCCCATAAGCCTCATGAGGGTAGTAGAGTCAAGAGTGATCCGTGCACTCAAAAACAAAAAGGAAAAAAAATTAAAAATTAAAAACAGAGAGTCAGAGAGTGAGAAAAGAAAGTACACATCATAGGCCATGCTGTGTGTGAGGAACAGGACCATTCTCTTGGTTTTAAGTTTTCCTTATAAAGTGAGATCATATAGTACTAGTCTATCTCAGCCTATTTCAATTAGTAGAATGCCCTGAAGGCATCACAAATGATTCCACAGAATATTCTTCCCTTTCACAGCTAAATAATTCACTGTTTATGCATAAAACTGGATACTTGAGTGTTTTCCATGTCTTTTCTATTGCATTGCAGTTGATTTGTCATTTTTAATGGCCATATAGCATATAATTTGAAGAACAGACATATTTGTGCTTAAATAATTTTCATTTATTAGACACATATTTTCTCTGAAGCATTGTTTTTAAATGTAAGTACAAGGAAGGCTAATGACTGAGTCCAGTAGAGAGATATTGGGGGTAAGGGATGGGGTGTAAGGTGCTTGACACACATGTGGCCTGTGGCCAAACAGTGGAGGAAAAAAAAAAGAGAAAAGAAAGTAGAGAAAATCATGTATATCTTTAATTTGCTTCATAATAAAAAATACACTATACACTATGAAGTCAACTGTGCAGTGACTTCAAAACCTCCACTTTTAAAATTATATTCTCTACCCTGTACAATCTCTGAGTTTAATTTGAACATTTAGAGTAAAGATTTAATAGCCTATCTCCTCCCACCCTCCCTCTGACTCAGCAATGCAAAACAAAAAAACACTCTATCTAAATGAAAAGAGCAGTAACCTTATCTCTTTTAAACTGACTTCCTCACTACATAAGGAATCTTAATCTGATCTACCTTGTAAAAACAACAGCAACACCATAAGAATCTTTGCATTTACCTGGAGTACCATTGTGATTAAATCAGGTACTAAAAAACTAAAATATGGGCCCAGTGGTAGGACATTTGCATTGCACCCAGCCGGCCTGTGCTGGCCTGGGTTCGATCCCCCAGATCCCATATGGTCCCCCCGAGCACCGCCAGGAGTAATTCCTGAGTGCAGAGGCCAGGAGTAACCCCCTGAGCATCGCCGGGTGTAACCCAAAAAGCAAAAACAAAAAACAAACAAAAAAAAAAACACCTAAAAATATTTCTGTCACTGTCACTGTCACTGTCTTCCCGTTCATCATCGATTTGCTCGAGTGGGCACCAGTAACATCTCCATATGTCCTGTCTCATGCTAGTAGAGCCCAAGGGCACCTGCTTGCTCCAGGAACATAAAGAGCCTTAAATCATTCCATCAGGTCATGGGAATGAGGTCTATAATTGTTACTGGTATTTGGCATATCAAATACGACACGGGTAGCTTGCCAGGTTCTGCCGTGTGGGTAGCATACTCTTGTAGTCATCTCCAGATCCAGCATTTTTTGATGAACCAAGCGGGCGCAAGTTGGGCAGTGATAGGCTGGTATGCTAGGTGAAGTTCTGAAGAGAGGGAAGTCCGGATGTGGAAAATGGAGGCCCTCATGGAGTGGGGGGTCATCTGGCTTGTTGCGAGGCTCTGCTGGGATGGCGAGCCAGGGCTAGAATCCGCCATCCCTCCCCGGGCGTCCCGTGAGCGGCTGAGCACCCGGAAAGCCAGTAGTAGCTCTGCCCCATGTCTTGCATGCAGCTGACCCAAGTTTGATCCTTGGCATCCCATATCGCCCCTGAGTACTTCCAGAGATAATTCCTGAATGCACAGCAAGGTGAAACCACTGAGAATCATCAGGTGTGGTTCTTAAGTCCCGTAACCAAGTAGCAGCCTGTCCTCTTCGCTTTCCTTGGTTTTCCATCATGGTGTGTGGATGAGAGTCCCTCTTGTCTTTTCGTTCTTGAAGAACGAACATATTTGTACTTAAATTATTTTCATTTAATAGGCACATATTTTCTCTGAAGCAATATTTTTTAAATGTAAGTGCAAGGAAGGCTAATGATTGAGTCCAGTAGGTCCAGTAAATGATTGAGTCCAGTAAGTCCATAGAAAAGTTTACTATGAACTTTACTCGGTTCAAAATATTTCTATGTGAGGATTTTAAGGCAGTTTATAGAAGAGTTTTAACTAGAAAATTCACTTCAGCTATCACGTCCCTTCTATCTCCTATTCTATTTTAGCAGAAGGGTTACTTATAGAGGCTGCAGAGATAAGATAGTGGGTAGGGGAGTGTGCGTGTGGCTGACAAAGGATTAATCCCTGGCTCAGTGGTTACTCCTGGCTCTGCAGTGAGGAATTATGCCTGGAAGTGCTTGGGGGACATATATGATGCCTGGAATTGAATCCAAACACTTTACCCACTGCACTATCTTTTGGCCCTTAGAATAACAAAACTTTCAAATGAGTAAATATTATAATCATAATATAAAAATCCTATCATGAAAAATAATGAGGTACTGTCATTGGTAACTGAATAACATTATAATCCAATTTTCATACAATAACTAATTCATGTGTCCATTAAGAACTACAGTGGTATATAACATCAAATTTAAAAAGATCCAACTTACTTCTCACTCAAAATGTTGGCTGGTATATAGATTACACATACAGACAAAAAACGTATGCTAACCATAAATGAGTAGTAATAAAAGGAGCTAGTATTTTTTCCTTAACCTATAACATCATACATGAATGATTTAAAATGAATAAGTCACAAAGCAAAAAAAAAATGCTTTGTGAAGCATTTTTTGAATAATTTTTAAAATGAAAATTGTACTGTAAAGGGAAGAGAATGAATTTCCCAGCCGGAAGAAACCTAGTATAGGACTAAATTCTGCAAAGCAATTTTTTAGATATAAACCAAACAATACTATTTCTTTTTTTCTTGGGAGCATACACCACTGGTACTCAGGGTTTACTCCTGGTTCTGCACTCAGGGCTTACCCCAAGCCTTTGAACTTGACACATTCAGGAGACCACATGGGCAGGGATAGGGGGCTTCGGGGTGTGGGAGAGGCTAGAGAGTAAATCCAGGTGTGCTGTGTGCCCAGGCCACTAATCTCTGACTAATCTCTCCAGCCTCTGACCTATACATTTTAAAAAAGATTTCATTCTTAGCAAAATAGGAATGTGTCTTGCATCTACAAATATATTATCCTGAGAGGTGACAATATGTGAGATGCTATAATTTAAATTTATTTTTAACTAAACGATGAATCACTTTTACCATGTAGATTTTAGGTTTATATATATATATAAACGGGCACTGGTATACAATGGTTAAGCTAAGGAATTGAGTATGTATATTTAGTTAGCATTTCCTCTAGAAGATCGTAACAATTTGATCATGTAAGATGTTTTATAGACAAACTGACAAACTTAAAATTGCTTTCTTATATTCTTCAAATAGTATCAAAACTCACCATGAATATTATTTAACAATATTTAGTACAAAATTTTAGGAGTATGTTAAAATTTTAATCCATTTTCAGGTTAGAAAGTGGTTATTCAACAAAACATCAATGGAAAAATTACAGGATAAAAGCAAAGATTTTATTCTTAAAAAAGTGTTTTGCAACAATTAAGAAACATTTTTGTTTGAAAACAATTTAGGGACCAAAGATGCACTTTGGAGGAAGAATACACATGTACATATGAGACCCCAAACACACACACACACACACACACACACACACACACACACACACACACACATGCAAACCCAGAAAACAACAAAAAAAAAAAAAGTATTTTAAAGGAGAAGGGGATGAGATAGAGAGATTATCTCTAAGAAATGAGTGCCTGTTTTGCGTGTAGGTTTAATCCCTGGCATGGAATCGTGCTCCCTGAGCACCACCATGGGGCAATCCCTGAGCACAGAATTGGGAGTCTTCCCGTGCACCACACGGTGTCATCCCTAAACAAAAAGTCAATACAAACCAATGGCAACCCTCAAGAGCTCAAGGAAAGAACTGATAGTAACTATTAGAGAGAAGCCTCAGATCATCTTTAATGAACAGATCCTGAACAGGCGGAAAGACAAGAACTTTAACTACTATGCCATAACGAAGCACTGAGAATTCCAAAGTCAACTATTAAATGACTATCATTTTATAAGTTAGTTCTCTCTATGTCTCAAAAATAAGGAATAAGAATAAAATCTATTTCATTGGACTATTAAATTCAATGGTAATAAGTGTTTAGCGTATTGTCTGCCTCAATGATCATGATAGAAATAATTTCTAAACATTCAAATATTTACATGGACAAATTACTTCTATACACAGAAGTATATCTATAGAGAAAACATCACTTGTATCACTTGTATCACTTGTCTTCCCGCTGTTCATGATTTATTCAAGCGGGCTCCAGTAACGTAGAAAATATACATTACAAAATTTTTTCTTCATATGTGTAATGTGCCGATGTCATACAAGATTTAAGATAGGCACATGTCATACAATCATGTGAATATCCAGTCACCATGTGTATGAACCAGAAAGGATCCTACATTTATTAAAGTAAAAGTTGAGCTCTGATAGAATATCACAAGCTACTCGGCAGTAGTGACTTTAATTTCAAACAAAAAATGTTTCTTAATGTTTTAACACTTTATTGTCTAAATAGTACATTAAGTAGTATCACTGTCTTCCCGTTCATCATCAATTTGCTTGAGCAGGCCCCAGTAACATCTCCATATGTCCTGTCTCATGCTAGTAGAGCCCAAGGCATCAGCTTGCTCCAGGAGCATAAAGAGCCTCAATCCATCCCAGAATGAGGTCTATAATTGTTACTGGTATTTGGCATATATATCAAATATATATTTGATATATATATCAAATATATAAAATATATATTGGAGAGATATATATTTGATATATATCAAATATATATGATATATTTGATACATTAAGTAGTACTAAGATCTTAATGTTATTTCCTATGGTTCTAATGTTGACATTTGTGAAACAGTCAGATCTTTTTTTAATTGATTCTATAGATCTAATACAGGTTTGGCAGTATCAGAGAAATGACATAAATGTTAACAAATCAGTGAAAAAAAATTTTCAATACAGACTCGTGCACTAGACAGTGAACTGTGGAACTATAGATACCGTCCTGTAAGTTTCATACTTTATTTTCTACCAAAGTTTCCATCAAAGATCCTTGGTCTCATCATGATAAAAATAGAATGGCAGCGTGCCAACTGATTTTTTGTTGTTGGTTTATTTTTCAAGAGACTTGATGATCTGTCTTCAGATAAAGCAGGTGAGATTAGCTTTTGACCTACTGGTAGGAAGAAACTACCAATATCAAATTACCAAAATGGGCATTATATTTATTACTACATAGAAGCAACATGAACTTAAAAATCCTACCTCTAGAGTGACATGTCAGTGTAGAGGTGTGTCTTTAGGAAAGACACACCTCTAGTTTGTCTTTAGGAAGGTGAAAGTCACGTGCTTTCATCCTTTAATATTATAACTTTTTAGCTAAATTAATAAGACATTGAGAGATACAAATGTTTTCCCTGCCTCCCCCACCACACACACAAAGAGCTCAGCTTGTGGCACTCATTTTAAGCCCTAACACTGCTAGAGAAGTGGAAAGGAAGAGGGAGAAGAAAGAAAAGAAAAACATTAGAGGGAAACTAGTTTAGTTTATCAAGACTACGTAACTTAGCAACTACCTGCTAAATGTAGTTATTCACATATTCTTTATTATCCATCTACTAACCAGAGCTACATCTTATATGGTAGAATTCTTATCATTTTTTGGGTCACACGGAATGCTCAGGGGTTACTCCTGGCTCGCACTCAGGAATTACTCGGCGGTGCTCAGGGGACCATATGGGATGCCAGGGATCGAACCGGGCAAGCTGGGCCAGCGGCAAGGCCAACGCCCCTGCGCTGCGCCTGGCCCCTCTTATCAATTTTAAAAAGAGAAAGAAAATCACACTGGCAAAACGATCTTTTACTGTGAGCAATTACTGCATTACCCTGTTTTGAATTCCCTGCACTGCACATGATTCCCTGAGCACCAAAGTGGTCACTCTTGAGCAAAGAGCCAGGAATAGTCTCTGAGCACCGCTGGGTGAAAATTGTGAATTTCACCAATTATAATTCTTCCATTTAGGAAGAAGTCTAGTCGGTATTTTTAAATTATGCTGACATATATAAATTGAAAATACATTCATGACATATCAATGTAAAAAAAAGTGCACAAATGTTAAAAAGACCTCTTCTTTCTCTATTCTCTATTACTTCTATATACAGAGGAAAAAGGGTGTGAAATAAAAACTGTATGCTAAAAGTAAGTTTCTCTAAACAGTAAAATTACACATTTTTTAATCTTTGTTCTTATATATCTACACAAATTTTTCAAAGAGAGCAAGCCGGGCCAGAGGGATAGTACAGTGGTGGGCCATTTGCCCTGCAGGCAGAGGAACCAGGTTCAATCTCCAGTTCCCCAGTTCCACACAAGGTACTTGAGCCCTGCCAGGAATGAACTCTGAGTACAGAATGAGGAGTCATCCCTGAGCACTACCAGATGTGGAGAGAGACAGACAGACAGTCAGACAGACAGAAGGATAGAGAGAGAGAGAGAGAGAGAGAGAGAGAGAGAGAGAGAGAGAGAGAGAGTAGTAAAAGAATACTGCACTAACTGAAAAATTGGAAATTAAACTCTTTCCAATGGGTGGGATTGACCACGCGATTGGTCTCCTGGCTTCCTTCTTTGCTTCTTTACATTTTCTTTTACCCACTAGTAATAACAAGATGTCTAATGGCATTTAAATTAGAAACAAATGTTGAACAGGTTCCTATAAATGACTTGAAATGTGCAAGCTTGGGCTAGAGATAATGAAACCCAAACAGATCCCTGGAATTAAATATGGGCCCAGAGCAGAGCTAGTGATCCCTGCGTACTAGGTATGATGCACCCCTCTCCGCACACCAGAGAAGCGCACACACAAAAAAGAAAGGGAAAAGCCGCTATCAACAATGACCTAAGAGTTTAAAATAAGAAACCCTCAAAAAACTAATTTGCTCACATTTTCACTTTTAATCTCCTTACTACTTATGGCAGAGCTTCAAGAACACAAACGAAAAGGAATATAAAAAGTCAATAAATAAAAACTTTTTAAAAATGGACTTACGAATATTCCTAGCAGAGGAAATATTTGATGAATGAATACTGTCATGTCCAAGTTACAGCTAGTGTGGGGAGGACGCCAGAGTTAAACGGCAGCAGTAACATGATCACAGAGACATCACTGACACACTAATTGGAAACTTTTAATTCTGTTTTCAATACATAATAAAAATATGATCCCATATACACGATAACCTTTCAGTGCCTGTACTGCAAATAAGAGAGAGAGAGAGAGAGAGAGAGAGAGAGAGAGAGAGAGAGAGAGAAAGGGGAAAAATGTTTGCCATAGAGGCAGACTGGGGGTAGGGGGTGGAAGAAGGAAACTGGGGACATTGGTGGTGAGAAATGTACACTGGGAAACATACAGGTGTCGGAACACTGTATGACTAAAACACAATCTTGAACAACGTTTTAACTGTGTCTCTACTGTAATAAGAAAGCAAGCAAGCAAGAAAGAAGGAATATGATGGCAGAAAGAGTGTACTGGTGGAACCCATTTTACCCAGTAAGGGAGCTTCTTCAACTCAAGTGCACACACAGAGTCACAGACCACTCACTGGCTACCATGGGCATCAAATCTACCTAGACGCCACAGGCCAGGAACGAATTTTCAAAGCAGGGAAGTTTCAAGCAGGGAATTTCCTCATCTGCGGAGCTCTCCCAGGAGTCTGCACAGAGGTCCATATCTTCTGAGGGGCTTCTTTGCCGGTCTCCCTAGGTCATGGCTTTGGTGCAAAAAGAAATACACAGCAAGCAGATGAAGGTGGACTCATATTCCATTTGAGTAAATATATCATATTCACTCTAAGTATAGCTTCAGGTTACTTTCCCGAGTCACTGAATTTTGGAAAGTCCATAGATGGGACTCCTTGCAAGGTATTGATTACATTATCAGCTGGATTAAGTGTATCTGTTTGGGTGGGGGGGGGAAGGGGGATCACCTTTATGATGAGCAAAGCTGCCTAGTGACAAAGCCAATATACTATGGTTATGTTACCAAGGAAACATAGCAAGGAGAGTTAACAAAAGGTCAAACTCTCATACTAAAGGGGGAAAGTTGTTAAATCTTTGTCCATACTGCAACACACCATTTCTTTTTAGCACTGGTGAAACATGGGAGTAAAAATAACCATTCAGTTAATTTTAAACTTTAATAGGCAGTTTTGGAGGCTAGTGGGGAATTAGAAGTAGGAAGCATAAATAACAAAAAAAAATTGAAAAAAAATTTCTTTGTTAACCCTTAATAGCATCTTATTTCTATTTGCATTAATTCTAATTAATAAATGAAATGAGAGAGGCCAGGAAGAGAGCTCCAACGGTTAGAACATTGTTTTGCATGTAGGAGCCCTGAGTCTGATGATGCACCCCCAATCTCCTCCAGCATTACATGGGACCTGGAGTACCGTATGAATCTACCCAAGAACTGTGCTGGGAATAGCCCCCAAGCCCACTAGGTGTGAACCACACACTTACACAAGCAAATAAATAAAAATAAATCTAAACTCAACATTTTCAGTCTACAAGCAAGCAGAAAAAGTGAGATTCCAACTATATTAATTGATGTAATAAGTCATCTGGAATAATAAATAGAAAACAAACTCATCTCCTGCAGATATCAGCACTGGTGGTATCAGAATTAAGAAAATTTATGTCTTGGCAAATAAAATTAGATATTCACTGAGTTCTTGAAGATTTTTATCTTGCTCTAAGTCTAATGGCAATTTGAAAGACAAAGATTAAAGAGTATAAATTTGATACAAAATTAGAAACTGGAAAGATAAAAGGTTAGGAAAAAAGTGCCTAATCTTAATTACAAAATACATCTTTTCATTGTTATCATTGTTGCTATAGGGTCTGCATTAAAGCAACACAAATGAATGTAAAGCACCCTAAAGAGGGGGGTGCGTGTAACAAGCAGTAGAGCACTGTTTACACGTGAGCCCCGGAGCACATCACTGCATTGTGCTCCACCCCCACCGAAAAGGTATTCTAAGAATCCCTAGCTACCATCCTATCATTCATGTTATTGCTATTTCTCAGGTAAATTAAATTTTGTATGTATTTGGAAGAGAAATTAAGTAAAACAGACACAAGAAATGTATAAAGGTCCTAACGCTTTAGGGAAAACACAATTCAAAACATTTTTATTCTGAAGAAATCAAAATAACACTGGAACTCTATCGACCCATGTATAATCCTTAGAACAATTCTATATATAGCATACAGTTCAATTAAAAATAAAAAACATTTGTGGCTTTTTCTCCTTTACAGTGGGTAAGATTCGTAACATTTTATAGGAACACTGAAACAAAGGTTAAGTGAACTGTTTCTGATTTGGGCCACAGAACCCAAGAAATCTACAAACACTTCTCAAATTTTTCTGAGTCTTCTCAAATTCTTGTGTTGGCCAACATAATTTGTTATTTTGCTGTTACATACTTCTGATGGTTTGTGTTCACCAACATAATTTGTTATTTTGCTGTTACATACTTCTGGTGGCTGGTTAATGGATGGTAGTTAATGGTAGAGCTACATAAAAGATAGTTAAAGAGCAGGTCATCCCTTTTATTTATTGGGAGGTGTGGGTGGGTGGGCTACAGTCTGCTGCTCAGAAGCTATTCCGGTCTGTGCTCAGAGAAGTGCCCAGGAGTGCTCAGAGAATCTCCCAACCATGGTTGGCCACACACAAAGCCTGTGCCTTAACTCCTGAACTGTCTCTTTCACCTCTTAGTTCATTTTTTATACATAGTTAAGAGGTTTTATATATAAGAATTTACAGATTTTTTCTCCTTTTTAGAGTCTTATATACAATAACAAGATTTAAGAAATCCTCATCAGAGTATGAGACTGGAGGTAAGAAAAAAAAATTACATACCAAAAAACTACATCATAGAAAGTTACAGGTAGGTGGGGAGGAGAGACAGTACAGCGGTTAAGGTGCATGCCTTCATGCTGCCCACTGCAGTTCCGGCTTTGCAACCAAATAGTTTAGGAGCATCTCAGAGTACAGTCCTGGGGACTCTCCAAGACCCATTAGTGGATGGCATCAAGGGTCAGAGCCGTACTCCCATCTTTGAGGCCTTGTATTGAACCATGTATCTGACTGGCCCGAGTCTTAGGAGGTGCTCTGAGGATTCCTGAGCAACACTTGGAGGCCCAACAAAAACTAAAAACAGTAACAACAAAAAATCTCAGGAGTGACTTTTTTTTCAAGCCATACCCAGTGATGTTCAGAGTTAGGCTCTGCACTCAGGAATTACTCCTGACAGTGCTGGGGGACCATATGGGATGCCAGGAATTGAACCGGTTCTGCTGTGTGCAAGACAAATGCCCTCCCTGCTGTGCTATCACTTCAGCCCCAGAAATGACATTATAATTGAATGACCTTATATGACTTCTATGTTAAAAACTTCC
>JAJIBD010019072.1:0-11406 GCA_021461705.1 Cryptotis parvus | reverse complement strand
AAGTTCAATGGCCTCACGAAGGGCGGAGCTACTGGCCTCGCCCGGAAACTAGGTTCCCAGCACTATTGGTGAAAACCATGGTGGTCAATAGCGGGAGCGTATCAGCGGCAAGCAGGGGCGGTACTTCTGGAGGCAGTGTCCAATCAGAGGTGGGCGTACTCTCTATAAAGGCTTGAGCTGGCGCTTAACCTCTCTTTTCGGGTTCCTGCTGGAAACCTCTGTGAGCCTTTGTACTGTGAGAGGGCAGTTGAGCGGGACCTGGTCTTCAGAGGGAGCTGTCTCGCCCCTCAGGCCAGCCAGAGCCGGGCTCGGCTTGAGCCCCCAGTGGTGCTCAGTGGTGCTTAGTGTTGCGCACGTGTTGCGGCTCTGCTTCTCACGTACCCTGGCCGGCCTGCAAGGTAGGTCAAGCCCGGCCTCCATTTCCCCTGGTGCGACCAAGCCTGTGATGAACTGCTTGAATTTCTGACACCTCGTATGAAAACTGCACGTGCAGTCTTGATTATTTTTGCAGGACTGAGGCTTCGGTGCGCTCTCCTGAGGGGGGCGATGGGGGAAAGGGGCATTTTGCGGGAAACAGAGACTGGCTTCCGTCTACAATGAGCTGCCCTCTTTCCCTACAGGGCCGCCAGGGACCATCCTGGAGACCTCAGAAACCGACATCAGCGCTGGGGCCGTGCTGGTGAGACAGCTGGACGCGGAAGAGGCTTTGTCCAAGACCAGTATACCTTAACTTCAAGAAGGGAGCGTGGGCAGCTAGCCCCTAAGGCCTTGGCACGTGCTTTATCTGCTAGAGGCCCACTTTGATTTTTTTTTTTTTTTTTTTTGCTTTTTGGGTCACACCCGCGATGCTCAGGAGCTACTCCTGGCTCTGCACTCAGGAATTAACTCCTGGCGGTGCTCGGGGACTATATGGGATGCCGAGGATCGAACCCAGGCCGCCATGGGCCGGCTGTGTGCAAGGCAAACTCCCCTACCGGCTGGGCTATCGCTCCGGCCCCTTTTATTTATTTATTTGCTTAGAGGCCCACTTTGGTTCTTGGCACCACACTGCAAGGTCGGCTGTATGCCCTGAGCTGTGTGTTGACTGCCCTGGGTAGCAATTTGGAGATGTGAATACTACGCTTGTGGTAAGGCCAGAGAGGGAAGACCTCTTAGTAGATTGGTCCGACCTTGAGACATACCGGAGTCAGCTGACTATGGAAATGGGCCCTTGGATGACACCATTTTGCAGCAAAATTTGATTAGGAAAAGTGCTGGAGCCATGGCACAGCACCTGAGGCGTTTGCCTTGCTTGTGGCCAACTTTGGTTGTATCCCCATACCCTATGTGGTCCCCCTAGCCTGTCAGAAATGATCCCTAAGCACTGCCATTTGTGGCCCCAAGAAAAGTGATTTGATGCCAGGGTATGCGGGGTGCCCGGACAAAATCAAAAGTCGGGTTGCAGGAATCCCCTTCTGCCCCAGGGGATCAGCCAATGGAGAGAGGCGAGAATCCAGCAACATTTCAAAAGGCTTTACTCTCACAGGTTCTGGTATTCAATCCCGTAACAGGAAAACCACGGACATAGGTTCCTGGCTGGGCCCTCGCCATGTGTAGTCCAACCCTAGTCCAAGATGGCCGCCACCACGTGTTAAGGCCCAACAGGGAAGAGAGGAGAGAGGAGCCAAATTTGCTAAAAAGCTTCTGGCTTTATTTTATAGCTCGCCAAAGCCTTCCAGCCCAGCCCATTGTGAGCTGGGCTATGGAGAGAGATGAAGCCAGACACTTTAGAAATGTAGATCTTGGGGCGGGGCGATAGCCCAGTGGGTAGGGGTAGGACCCTGTGCCGGCCCGGGTTCGATCCCGGCGTCCCATATGGTCCCTGAGCACCGCCAGGAATAATTCCTGAGTGCAGAGCCAGGAGTAACCCCTGAGCATTGCCGGGCGTGACCCAAAAAGCAAAAAAAAGAAATGTAGATCTTCAGGTGGGCCCTTAACAGTGCATGCTTCAAGCCAAAGCTGATTCCTGAGGTAAAATCTCCCTAGCAGAGTGGGGAGAGGCTGCAACTCTGAACCAGAATACAATTCAGAAATTTGTAGGAAATGGCATTAATACTTAGCCACGAGGACCGGGTGATAGCCCAGCAGGTAGGGCGTTTGCCTTGCCGCGGCCGGCCTGGGTTCAATCCCGGTATCCCATATGGTCCCCCCGAGCACCACCAGGAGTAATTCCTGAGTGCAGAGCCAGGTGTAACCCCTGAGCATTGCGGGTGTGACCCAAAAAGCAAAAAAAAAAAAATAGCATGAATACATAGCCAGCTGATCCCGAATGTGGGTCTCATAAGGTCCAAAATTCATCGGGAGTTTCACTTTAACACTCGCGGGTTACTCCTGGCGGTGCCGGGGACCATATGGGAGATCTATATTCTGGATCTGGCCCCAGAATAATCGCTTTGGGGGCCAGAGCGATAGCTCAGCGGGTAGGGTGTTTGCCTTGCATTCGCTAACCTGGGTTCAATCCCGGTATCCCATATGGTTTCCTGAGCGAAGAGCCAGGGAGTAACTAAGTCGCTGGGTGTGACCAAATGCAAAAAAAAATCACTTTTGCATTATCTTTATTATTTTATTTTATTTTTTCGCATTATCTTTAGAATCAGGGATAAGTTGGTTTGCCCGGAGGCATACTGGCATGTCTATTTGAACTAGGAGAATTGATTGCATTATGGTTGATCCAACGTGGCCAAGTACTCTTGGAATATCTACATGTCCCACGAAGGACCCAGGAGACTATTGAGTGGGCCAAGCAAGATTCATGCCTTGTAAAATTATGAAATCCAGTTCTGCCCAAGCTCCCATTGTGTCTGCTAAAGGCAGGGAGTAGCTCTTAACATAAGCTAAGTGTAGCTGGAGCCTAAGGCTCAGTAGCGTATCACCCAACAGTTTGAGATACCTGGTGGCAAATCACGGACTAGAAAAGAATAGACAAAAATAAATAAATAAATAAATAAAAAAGGGCCGGAGGCGATAGCCCAGCGGGTAGGGAGTTTGCCTTGCACGGGGCGGCTCATGCCGGCCTGGGTTCGATCCCGGCATCCCATATGGTCCCCAAGCACCACCAGGAGTAATTTCTGAGTGCAGAGCCAGAAGAAACCCCTGAGCATTGCCAGGTGTGACCCCCGCCCCAAATAAAAAACTCAGTGCTAGGCAGGGCAAAACCTAATTGTTTATTGGCCTAGCCAGTCCCCAGAGACTACATGGATGAACTGAGAGAAAAAAAACTTGTTTTGCGGCCCATGCCGGCACCGCCAGGAGTGATTCCTGCGTGCAGAGCCAGGAGAAACCTCTGAGCATTGCGGGTGTGACCCAAAAAAGAAAAAAAAAGACTTGTTTTATCCCACCTTTAGGAGCTGTTAATCAGCTTATAGCAGGGAACCATAATGCGGATGGTCTCTGGAACCACAGGGTCCCTTAGTGCTCGAGCCCCTCCCCTTTTTTAATGCTGTTTATTGCAACTGATCCTGGAGAGAGACTTGCATTTGAATGAGTGGCCCAGAATATGTACTGCCATAGTCTGTTTCAATTGTGACTAAGGGGGCCGGACAATAGCCCAGCGGGTAGGGGCGTTTGCCTTGCCGCAGCCAGGCCTGTGCCGGCCTGGGTTCGATCCCCGGCATCCCATATGGTCCCCGGCACCGCCAGGAGTAATTCCTGAGCGAAGAGCCAGGAGTAACCCCTGAGCATCACCGGGTGTGACCCAAAAAGCAAAAAAGAAAAAAAAATTGTGACTAAGGTATATGGGAGTGCCAGTTGGCTATGTTAAGGGCTTTTTTTCTGGGCCTGACTTGGGGTTGGGGGCAATCTTTATCCTTCAGCCCTGGTGGCAGGCATTACCCACTTAAATATTGGTGTGAATAAAGAGTAATAAAGGTGGCCCGGGCCAAAGCATGTAGGGCGTTGCCTTGCACATGGCCAACCCGGGTTCGATCCCTGGCATCCCATATGGTCCCCTGAGCACCGCCAGGAGTAACCCCTGAGGGATTGCCGGGTGTGACCCAAAAAAGCAAAAAAAAATAATGAAGGTGGCCTGGAGCAACAGCCCAGCAGTAGGGCATTTGCCTTGCATACTGACCCCTCAATCCTCAGCATTCCATATTGTCCCCCAAGCACTGCCAGGAGTAATTCCTGAGTGTAGAGCCAGGAGTAACCCTGAGCATTGCCCTGTGTGACCCAAAAGGAAAAAAAAAAGTAATAAAAGTTTGCCTTTGCTAATGACTTATCCACTTCATACCAGTTTTATTTCTTGCCTTCTGTTCCCTGTCCCAAGTCACATTTAATGAAGACGTTCCCGCATGGGCATGACTATTGGTGTCCCAGTGCTCAGGACTGGAGAGGGTGCTGCTGGGTCGGTCCCCAGCAGTGCACAGAGCTTCTGGCCAGGTCCAGCACTTGTCTGGTGGGAAGGTACCCTGTACAGTCCTGAGTGCAGACCCTGGGGTGACCCTGAGCACTGCCACATCCCACTTACACCACACAGATCTTTGGAGACACGCCCACACCCGTGTCAAGCAGGCGCCATCTTTATTCACCAGGACCAAGCATAGGCCTCAGTGGTATTGGTGGGACCCTGGGCTGCCCACGGTCTGCAGGGCACCCTGAGCGTGACCTGATCCAGCAAGAGAGGAGCCTGTTGGTTATTTGCAGTGGGCTGGGAGCCAGTTATGGGGCACAAATGCATGAAAGGCCCGTGACCCAGTTATACTTCAAGGGTCAGGTGCTGCACAGCGGGGTGGGTGCCTCAGTCACCTCTCCAGGCAGGGCCCCTGCGGGTGCTGAGGGCCACTTGCAGTGAGGCATGTTGGGGTTGTAGCTCTAGCCCCCAGTGAGGCCTGGGGAGGGGACCTGAGCCTCAGGAGGCAACTGGTTCGGGTCAGGGTCTGCAGCAGGGCCCCCCTGCCTTCCCTCTTGATGTAGTCATGCGGCGGAAGCAGGGCTCAGCAGCTGTCTTCATGGGAGCGTTGCTTCAGCTCTCTGTGGACAGAGACAGCCTTGGAACTCTGCCTCCCACACACCCCAGAGGCCTTAGCCCTGGCTCAGTGGGACTCCCCGTCCACTTACTTGGCGATGGCTGTGAAGGCCAGGTCCACGTTGAGGCCTGACTTGGCGCTGGTCTCCATGAAGGGCAGCCCATACTCCTGCAAGGGGCACTGCTGCCAGCCAGGTGGCGCCAGTGGGACCGGGCACCCTGCTGCCCACCCACTCCAAACTCACCTTGGCCAGCTTCTCCCCATCCTCCCTCCTGACCACGTGCTCCTGAGCAGAGTCCACCTGGCAGGTCACAGCCTGGGTCAGAGCTGACCTGGTGTGCCCCAGCCCACAGGCCCGGCTACCCACCTTATTTCCCAGAAGCATGATCACGGCATTGTGCTGGGCGAACTCATGGATCTCCGTCAGCCAGGCCTGGGGGGTGGGGAAAGGACAGCGGGCAGCCCGGCTAGTGCCCCTCTGCAGACCCATAGCAGGACCCCAGCAGCAGGAGTGCCACAGCAGATGCCCAGACCTTGGGGCGCTGAGTTCACTCGGGCCCCCTCCTACCCTATCGGTGGCACCACTTCTGCCCCAGAACTTTCCGGCTCCCCACCCGGAGACAGGCTGACCTGGATGTTGTCGAAAGATGCCTTGTTGGTGACGTCGTAGAGCAGCAGGAGGGCTGAGGACAGGGTCAGTGAGGGGGAGGGCAAGCCGCCCACCTGCTGCCTCTCCCCAGGCCTAGCTTCTCCCGCCCACGCCTCTCCGCCCGCCTCTCCCCCCCCCGTGCCTCACCCCCACCCCTGTCTCTCTCCTCCCCAGCCCTTTGCCGCCTTCCCTGCCCCCTTGCCCCCTCACCGTGGGCGTCCCGATAATACGCGTGCGTGACGCTGCGGAAGCGCTCCTGGCCGCCGTGTCCCAGATCTGCGAGGCAGATGTGTTGGCGGTCGGGGCTGCCCAGTCCCCTAGAATCCACCCCTACCCTGCCACCGCACCTGGGCACCCCTCACCTGCAGCTTCACCTTCACGCCATCCACGTCCAGAACTTTTGTTCTGAAACAGAGCAGCCCTGTGAGGGTGCCAGGTGACCCGAACTCATGGTCCCTTAGCTGCCCGGCTGTCCAGGTGACTGTACAGCCCAGTTTTCCTGCTCACCTAGTATGCTGTACCGCCAGTACAGACTGGCCCTCGGTACACGTGTGCACACACTGGCACACCAATACAGGTTCTGGCTCCCCATAATACACTAGCACCCCAATATACACTAGCTCCCCAATTCACATGTGCGCTGCCCCCATGTTCACTGCCACTAGCCCCTGCGTTCTACAAACATACCTAAGCCCCCTATGGGGCCCTGTGCCTCCACTTCCCTGCCCACCACAGGGTGATGGGCAAGCACTGCACACTGGCCTGGTGACAAACCTCACCCAGCGGTGGACATCCTGCCTGGACCCCTACCAGGACAGCAACCCCCAGAGGGACCAGAACCCAGGATTCTGTCTGGTCCACAGAGGACACTCACTTTCGGGCCCAGGCTGGGTGGCCAGCTCCTGCCTGCTCTACCCCTCCTCGCCCACTGTTGTCACTGCTTCTGGGTCTCCGGGGAACCAGGTACCACCATCTGCCATACTGAGGGCCACCCGCCTTCCTGGCCCCCAGGACAGAAGTGTGAACAAAACAGCTGCCTTCCTCCCTCGACACCTGCTCCAAAGCCGACTCACATCTCCCTTCCTCCACCCCCTGAAGCACAGCTCCCCAGGCTGGAGGGACCCTCCAACTGCCCCTCCGCAAAATTGGATCTAATTAAAAGGTGAAAGAAATAAATGCAGGTCTGGGGGGAGCAGCACCCAGCACCTTAGCAGACTTCAGGGATGTAGGCAGCATCTGGGGGGTGCATTAGGGCTGTTCTGAACAGGGCAGCTACACTGGTCTCCCTGTCTTCACCCCCCAAACCCCTCCTCCCCAAGGCCAGACACACACCCAAGGGAAGAGAAGCCCCGCCAAGCCCCCTGGTCCTGCCCTGTGGTGAAGCAGGTAGCTAAGGTCCCACTCGGTGCCAGCTGGCCTGGCTGTGGTGTGGGCACCCATGGGAGTCACCCTGCTCACCCGGAGTCGATGCCCACAGTAGAGATGAATGTTCTGCCAGGAACGCGCGGTCCTGAAGCGCACCAGCAGACACGTCTTCCCCACACCCGAGTCCCCCACCAGCATCACCTGGGCACACAGGAGGCGGAGGGAAGCAACAGTCCCTGCTGGCCTGGACAACTGTCCCGTCCACCTCTAAAAGATGCACTGGGTGGTCTGAGGCCACTGAGGATGGATGCCCTGGTCCATTCAGGGCACTCCCAAGCTCCCACCAGGCCTGGACATGACAATTGATGAGGACCATTGTGTAGCTGGGACCACTTGAGAAATGTGTGGCGAAGGGAAGCCAGGAGGCTTCTTCCAATACCAGCAAGACTGTGACAAACGAAGGTCGGATCCGGACACAGGAAGGGTCCAGGCCAGGTCCCGGCAGTAAGAGAATAGGGTCCCTTTGGCCTTTTCCCGGTCAAGGCGTCCAAAGGCCCCCAAACCTCGAAATGGTCTACCAGACGCCACCCAAGCCCCCGCCCCCGCTTACAAACCTCAGCCTTGGTCTAGACCTGTCCTGGTCCCCAAATCTCTCCCCGGCGCACACCCCACACCCCAACAGCTGCAGACGCTAGGGGTGCAGACGCGGCGCACGGGAGCGATGACCCGGGCGGGGTCTGGCGCGGGGATCCGCAGAGGCCCGGGCGCTGGTGGGTTCAAGGGCAGGCTGGGCCAGCTGTTGGGAGTCCCGACCCCGGATAGGAGCAGGGTGCGTGCGCGCGCGCCCACTCTCCGGGAGCCACCGCAGGGTGCACCTGTGCCGGCGCTAGGCTCCCCGACGCTCGGCCGGGGCTCCGGCCGGCCACCACCTGCTGCACTCTCCGGATGGGGGCAGGGGTGTCCGGCTCACCTTGAAGGCGACGTCGTAGAAGTCGCCGCCTCCGCTCAGCGAGGGCCGGCCGATCTGGGGATCCCCGCTGGGCTGCCCCTCGGAATCCGGACGCTCGGTCGCGAGGTGCGCCGGCCGGGGCCCGTTGGCCGTCGGCAGCTTAGAGGCAGCGGACGCACTGCCCCCCTTGCTCTTGGGGGGTCTTCTTTCTGGACATGGCGGGCGCTCAGTGCACCCCGCTGTAGCCACCTGGTTCCGCTCTGTCCTGCTGCCGGTGTCCGCCTCGCCACACCTGGACCAGAACCCGGCCAGCCGCGGTGGCGGCGGCGGCGGCGGCGGTGGCAGCGGCGGCGGCGGCGGCGGCATCCCCGGCCGAGCGCCCCGCGCCCCGCCCCCGCCGCACCGCAGCCACTCAGGCACGGCCTCTCTCCTCTGCCACCAATGGCCGCGCGAGGGGCGGGATAATGCAAATTATTTGGGGCGTGATCCGAGGACGAAGAGGGGCCTCTGCACTTGGCCCTCCACCGCTGACTCTGCCCCGGACCGCGCGACCCTTGGAGCCGCTCTCAGATCCTCGCCCAGGCCCCAGACCCTGGGGCTTTTGTCCATCCACGGCTTCCCCTGGCCCCGCGGTGGGGCAGCGGAAGGCGTGAGAGCTGAGGCGGGGACGTCCAAGGCGTGAGCGAGGAGTGCGAGACCCACACCTAGGTCTGCGGTGGGTGCCCTGGGATTCTGCCCTTTCTCTAGCCCCCGGCTATGCTCCCTTACCTCCTGGTCTGTCCTTGCGCACACCGGACTGGCGGGGCAGGAAGCTTCAACGGAGCTCGACAAGGGGAGCTCTAACGGGGTCAGCAGACACAGCTGACGCCCTTGTGCAGTGCCCCCACACCCCACAGAAGACACCCGGGAAGGCCTCTGCCCCCACCCCACTCCACTTCTTTCTTGCTCATCCCACAACTTCCAGACCAGTATCCAGAGGCAAGCATCAGCTGCGTCTGTGGCATTACTCATCCCCTTCTGAAGTCCTGTGGGGCTTCAGGATTCTGGCCCCTCTGGTCACCTCTGAGTGTCCTGGACGCTCTGGCTTCCTGATCCCAGCACTGCCCGGAGCACAGACAGGACATGAGAGCCAGTGACAGAGAGCAGCACTTGAGGAAAGAGGGCCAGTGTTGGGGAGACCTCAGAGAAAGCAGGGGGCCCCTCTGAGAGCTTAGGAGGCCAGAGGGGAAGGGGCTGAGGCCATTTTGGCCTTCAGGAGTGCAAGACCCACACCCAGGTCTGAGTCCCACTCCCCAGGCCTGTGGCCATGCTTGCTCCAGCGTTTTCCTGGACTGTGCACAGGGCCGCTGGGTGCCTCTTTGCCATCTGTGTCCCCCTGGGCGGAGGATCCCTGGGCACAGGAAACAGCTTGTCTCGGTCGCTGCCATATCCCTGGCAGCTGGCTCCTAGCCTCAATAAACAGCTCTTAATTGGCGAGAGGAAGAGGCTTTAAGAACACGCGTGCTCCACTTCTGGGCGACACGTCATTGCTTACCGGACAGGGCCCATGGACAGTGTCTACAGCCACAGGGGCATATCGGGCAGGGCCTGGGGCCAGGGCTGACCAGGAGTGACCAGGAGACCTTCTTCAGAAAACAGTGAGTGTTTCTCCCAGCTGGGCAGGGGAGACAGTCTCAAGTCTTAGAGCGCCACTGGGCAGAAAGTGAGCTGTCCAAGGCACCTCCAGGCAGGGGACAGCAGCAAAGCCCCCAAAGCGTCTTCCTCAGTGGGTGGCCAGCACACTCCCCATATCACCATCCTGCATGGGGACAGGCCACCCATGGGGAAGGGAGGCAGAAGTCCTAGCTTACTGTGTGATCTGGGCAACTGGTCGGCCCTCTCTGTGAAATGAGGGGGAGCAAGGAATGGCACCTGATGGAGGTCCCTTCCTGCTGATGTTCTATCAATCCCAGTGTTGGAGTTGCCATGGAGACAGCATCCAGAAACCGCAGCTTCACTCCTGCGCCTTCCACCCCAAGGAGAAAGCCAGAAAGGCCCAGAAAGCGGCTGGTGCCGGGGATGTGCCTTGCCCAGTTTTCAGAGTGTCCTGCCCCCAAAAGACACCCCACCTGTGGCCTGAGCCATTTCGGTCAAAACCCCACAGCCACTCAGGTGCTCCTGCCCAGGTGTGGGAGGCGTGCCTTGTGCCCTAGGGATTCAGCGACTGCAGAATCACAATCCCTTGCTGGCCCCAGGCATAGCCCTGCTCCCAGGCCTGCCAGCAGGGGTGGGAGTGGGTACAGAGGAAAGCTGGATAGAGCCACCAGCCTGGTATTCAGAGGCTGCTGTGTGGCGAGACAGCTCAGGCGCTGGCACACATGTGCTCTGCATGTCTCAGCCCTGCATGGGCAGTGCCAGCAGTAGCCCTGAGCACCCCTGGGGGTGACCTGCAAACAAATCACACACACACACACACACACACACAAAAAAAAAAAAAAAAAAAAAACGGAGACTTCCCGTGGCAGTAACAGGCCCAGCACAGATTAATGAAAGGAGCCGCGTCGCCATGGCAATGCCAGGAAGCCCCTAAGCGCCTTCTGACATTAGCATGAGAGTGTCTGCCTGCCCCAGCCTGGCTAGACTGTGTGCCCACCCCAGTCTGGCTATGGCGCAGAAGGTAAAGGCAAGAACGTGAGTCCTTGCACGTCCGGCCGCGTGCAAGGCAAACACCCTACCCGCTGGGCTATCGCTCCGGCCCGGCCTTCTTTTTTTTCTTTTTTTGGCTTTTTTGGGTCTCACCCTGCGATGCTCAGGGGTTACTCCTGGCTCTTCGCTCAGGAATTACTCCTGGCAGTGCTTGGGGGACCATACGGGATGCCGGGATCAAACGGCTCTTCCCTCTGTGCTGTTGCTCAGACCCGCCATGGCCTTCTTGGCCATGCTCACCTCTCGTTCGGCTCCGCAGAGGTCACTCACAGGTGTCCCCACCTACTTCACACCCCAAAGCCCCTGGACACACAGGTGCAACGCCCTGTCTGGTGTCTGCCCAGTGCTGCCGAGGCAGCACTGTCTGAGATTTTCTGTTTGGGCTGGGCCACATTGGAGGTACTCAGGGCTCGCCTGATCGGAAGGCACTGCCGCTGGAGCCATCTCGCCAGCTCCTGTGTGGGGCTTTTGTTTGAACGGTCCGTGGATTGCACAGAACCTGAAGTCATGAGCGGCGGTTCTTTTTCTGTTTCTGTCTAGCGCTGGCATGTGAGCCTGCTCAGGAGCCCGAGGGAGATGACAGTGAGCTCATTTGGCACCTGGGGTCTGAGTTGCCATAAACAGATCTGCAGGAAGAATCCCAGCAGCATGCAGGTCACACCTTCACTTCCCCTTAGCCTCTATCTGCAGATGGAGAAGGAGAAGAGAGGTATCTCAGGAAGCTTTGCTGTTTTGCTCTTTAATCAATTTTTTTT
>JAJIBD010019061.1:0-11954 GCA_021461705.1 Cryptotis parvus | reverse complement strand
CAGCACTATAGATTGAGCAACTACAAAGTGCATTATAAGTACTTTGCATTCTTTCATTTCTTCCTCATGTAATAGATACACTAAACAGATATTATCATTTCTATAAATAAGGGAAGTTATAACTGTGTATCTTGTCCAAAGCCACACAAGTGATAGATAGTAAGTACCAATTCAAAGCCCAGATCAGGCGGACATCAAAGCAACTTTCTCCACCTCACACTCCCCCTCTGAAAGATCAAGAGGACAAAACCCATAAGGAGATGTTCACGTAATAAAACCAGTGGAAGTTGACCAAAGCTATACTCTGAGGTCAATTTATAGCTTTCAATACTTATCTTTACTTTTCTGAATGAAACATTCCATTTACAAAACAGTAAAACAGTTTAGAATGTCTAATAAATGCAGATAAAATTGGATAAATTCACTTAAAAATCAAAACCACCAATGAAATGGACAAAACAGCCTTTGCCATAAGTGACAGCAGCTATGCCTTGATTCCTTCAGTATGAGTTTCCAGAAATAAACTAAGGGGCCCTGAGCTAATATTGATATGAATGATTTTGCTTCTGGGAAATATAAATGCTGAAAGATCTGGGAAGATCTATCGGTATTTATATTTATGTTTATAATAGCTATGACCACTAGGTCTTTTGGTGCCTCACTGTGCGGTCCCTGAGACCTTGTCTGACCTCATATCTGTTCAAATATCAGAGCTCCAGTGTCAGGCTCCTTTTGTATTCTGGCTACAAGAGGAGGCTGAGCCCTGAGTCCCCATGCCTCCAGTTTCCGGAAGACCACACTTTTCCTTTTGGAATCTCCCTAGTTTCTTGGTTTCAAGATCTACCATTGTTGGCTCATGGTTGTGCCTGAATATCTCGAAGGTGAAGATTCAGCAGGGGCTAAGGTGGAAAGAAAACAGAGTTTTATTTTTCCCTGAATTATTCCTATGCTTATAAGGCAATTGTAGGAAACAATTGTTCCATGGCTTTAAATCTAGTAAATAAAACTCCCTTTGAGATTCCAATTTGAAAGATGGTAAAGATCAGAGCAACTTCCATTGTTTATGTAATAAACACACACCCCAAACGATAACATTTTTATAATGAAACCTGGTGTAATAAAATTTGTGTCGAAGCAAACAGCAGTCATTCTCTCTCCTCAGCTTTTACTGTGCAGAATGCAATATCTGCCAAGCCGACTTGGAGCATCTTTGATTAAAAGGCCTGGTCTTGCCCACTTTGAGCTGTCCAGAGAGGGCAGGGTTGCGGTGACCCTGCTGAGACAAATGCCAGAAGATGGGCAAAGGCAGGATGCCCGAGCAGCTCTGAGGAGATTGAGCCCATTTTCAGGTTGCCCTACAACTGTCTACACCAGGCTGGGATCTGCAGTGACTCCCCAAGGTATGTTGACTATTGGACAATTATTGCAATTGTACAACAGGAACACTGGGTGTGAGAGTGGCAATACAAGTCTTGCTCTCTGGCCTCGCTCTGTGATTTTTCCACCCTGGCTGCATTTGTGAGACCATGGGGCGAATTTTAACAATTGCACATGCCTGCATCCACCCCAGAGATTCTGATGGGAGGTGTGGCCTGCACATCCCTGTAATGGCTATTGGTTGGAAGCACGCGACTAGGAACTGCGGTTTGACCAACCACACTGAAGACAAGCCCAGGGCAAATGCCTTGGCGAAACAGGTTCGAGGACTCCCAGGCTAGGAGCTGCGTGGCACACAGCATGTGCCCTTGGGTCTTGGGCAGCCAGGCCTCCCTGACATCACATGTGGAAGAGCCAGGCAGAGGGGTGTCCTTGGATAGCTGGCCTGGTGGAACTGTGCTGTGGTGCCAGCTCCGGGGCTTTGAGGCACACCCACCAGGGAGATCAGGAGGTAATTGTGCCGTATGGGGGCTTTGCCCGGCACGGCAAGCAGCTGACCTTCCACAGCTTTGACGCCCACCGGCTGCATGTTCCATCTGACTGGGGAACACGGGGGCGGCTTCAGAAACTGAAGAAATGCCCAGGAACAGGAGCTCCCAGGGCAGGGCCAGAGCGGCGTGGCCTGGAACTGCCCATAGTTAATACCGTCAATGTGGGAAGCACCGGGATCCCCACAGGCTAGGATGAAGGCGCCACCTAAAGGTCTCAGAGGACGGAGAAAGGCGGCCCACGGAGGGTGAAGACCAGTAAAGATGCAGCAGAAGCTAGAAAGGGCCAAATGAGGTCCGCGTCTCCCCATTCAGGGCCGTTGGGGAACAGATCTTCCTCTTGCAGTAAGCCCAGGCTCAGGGCGCACGTTGAGGAGTTTTCAGGGGCGAGTTGGAAACAGGCGTGTCTCATCACTGTGCAGAGGGCAAGCCTGGGCCCCTCCTAACGCCCCTGGCTGGAGCCTCCCCGTCCAGGTCCTGCTCTGTATCAATCCCAGACTCTTTGGCCCCCTCTTGGTAGACATGCGAACACCAGACGACACTGGGTATGAAAGGCTTTCCCTGCTGACTGACGCTACCCAATACCTCAGAAGAACCCCAAAGCTACAAACCACTAAAGCACGCACTGGAAGCAGAGTTTTGGTTGCGTCTCTGCTAAACTCAATCCCAGCTCCCCGAAGCTTAGGAGTCCCTGAGCCCCAACGCAGGGCTGGCCTCTGCTCCTCAGGTCTGGTAGTGGAGAGATCCACTGCTCCGGCTGTGGGCCCCAGACTAGGAGGGGCTGCAGTGCCAGCCCCTTTCCCTAAGGCACAGCCTTGTCCAGTCCCCTCCCGCTTTGTCTTGCCAGGAAATCCTGCAAACCCCAAATACCTGCATCCTTGGACAGGCAGCAGGGAGAGAAGCATGCCTGGATTCCCGCTCTGCTTCTTAAGGCCGAGGCCTTTTCTTTCTCTACAGCACAGGCGTCCCAGGGAGCAGAAAGCTGATCTGCTTAAGTCTGCAGGCAGAGCAGGGGGGCGGGAGGCGAGAGAGGGCAACCTTCCCGCAGGAGGGGGGCAGATTTTCCCACAACATCTGTGCAGCCTCCGGGACTCCCTCTCCAGGGGGAGATGGTCTCACCCAAGTGCTGGGCCGGCTGCTAACCCCTCCAGGGTTCACTTGAATGGCAAATCAGGACGAGGGCAGCCTGAGACACACCCAGTCTCCAGAGGAGGGGCTTAGCACTTTGCTTTTCCAGCCCTGAGAAGTTCCGAGGGGCTGACTGCAGACGTCTACCTCGGTTCCAAGTGCAATAGGTGACAGGGTCAGGGCTATCCACAACACTTGGGAGCTGGTTCGTAGGCGCCGTCAGCTTGACAGGTTTTGCTAAGCCCCATGTGGTTATGAGAAGTGCTGAGAAGAACGCGGGTAGGACTTTGTGGGAGAATGTTTTTGCAGGGCTAGAACAATCCTCTGCACAATCCCTCTGCCAGGAGTCTCATGGGTACGCATTAGGTCAGCAGCACTATTTTCATAGATGGCTGAGACCAAGGCAACAGTACTGAAGGACAAAGAAGAGGATTAGGAGTAACGGAAACAAATATTCTAAACGAGGATGATGGGACTTGCTGAAACACCTGCAGAGGGGGTAAAGGAAGGAAAGCCTAAGAGGAAAGCCATATGCGCCAGGAGCAGGGCCGGGAGCCACAACAGCCCAATCCCTATGCCAACTGCCCAGTCGTGAAAAGAACTATGGCACATTGCATACCACATGGCTGTCCCATGGCCAGCGTTTCTTCTCAGACTGGGTGGGGTGGAGGTTACATTTGGCTGCAAAACTTTATATTTTTATGAGGGTGAACTGTCCAACAGCTCTGTAAATATTTGTGCACATACTGAAAGGAAGGATGGGGGACCACTGAGTTTGCTCTCTTTGCAGGTTGCAAAATCAGTTTCTGATCCCCCTGCTCCACATACAACGCAACACATACACCACCTGTATCAACACATTAGACCCCGTTGCAATGCCAATAACAACAGTAATAGTACATGCCAAGGATATTCAAGCCCTTTCATACACATCAACCATCCTGGAGGCTGTTCTTGGCAAGAAAGGGAGAAATTTGGGGCTTCTGTGGTTTTGCTTTAATTGCCTTATGGCACCATGGCACAGGCTTTACCTCCCACCTGAAACCAGGAACTGAATTCATGGGCAAAAAGCAGCAGGACACAGAGAAGGAAAGAAGAGAAAGCAAGTCGGGGAAAGAGCTTTGGTTTTGCAATTCAGGGAGTGCAAGGAGATAAGGAGAGCGAGGCAGATGAACCGGCTTTCTTGTCAGCTAGGAGCCAGTCCCTGCTGATGGCACCAGCTCCCTGTGCTGGCTGCTTGAGCTCCTTGATCTGTGGACCAAGAGCCACTGTGGGAAACGTCATCTCTGAAGAGGAACTGAATGGCACGGAGATTCTGGACACATTAAAACAGTCCAAATTAACAGGAAGTCTGACTGGAACACAGAGAAGTGACCCAGGCAAAAAATCTTCCACCTTCCAAGCATCTGTCAGTGGCATCCATCGATGGAATGGCCCTGGCTGAAAGTCCTGCTAATTACGGCGCTCCGCCCCACTGCCTGCCATTAGCAGAGGATCAGGGCCCGCTTGAGGGAAGCAATCAAAGAGCTGGAAAGAAGGTGGAGGGAAAGTAATTCACGGATGAAGGGAGAGGAGATAGAAAGCAAAGAGGGTGGCCCTGGGTTTTCCTGGCTTTTGTGTGGGCTCTTTCAAGCAGCCATGGTGGGCTTTTAAGTAGAAAGCCAAGGCAACACCATATTTAGAAATCTGGGCCCCCACACTTGCCCCTCAAACAATAATCAATCATAAAAAGACTCTCCCAAATGCAAGGAAATGATGCCATTGTTTTATTTTCTATGGGAAGTCATAATAGTTTTTAAAAGGTTAATCTCCTTCTTAGCCCTGTTTTTTCCCTTTCATTGACCCCAGCTGAAAAGGAAAAATATTTGCACTTGCTCTTTAAAAACCACAGTGAATTAACTTTTGTTGTTCATGGCAAGGCACTATTTAGCTGCCCAGAATCAAACCAGATGTCAAGGAGGAAAGAAGGCCCTGCATCCTGTGAACTTGCCTTTTACCTTTGCAAAATCGCTAGAGCAATGGCCAGGCTGAGAATGCAAGATGGAGGGAGTTCATTCAGCAAATCTGAGAAGGGTTTGCTGTAGGAGCACTGAGAAGAACGCTGGTAGGTCTTGGTTGGAGAACATTTTCTATAGGACTAGAATAAGAGACACTGGCATCCCAATGCACAATTCTCTGCAGAAGTTTCATGGGTGAGCACTGGGCCAGCAGCAGTATTTTCATAGATGGCTGAGACCAAGACAACAGTATTGAAGGATGAAGAAGAGAATTAGGAGCCAACAGAGAACAAAATATTCTATAAGAGGATGATGGGACTTGCTGAAAAATTAACAGGGTAAAGGAGAGAAATCTTAAGAGGAAAGAAATTTCTTTGCTTTCTGTGCACTTCTGGGAGAGTATAAGATGTAAATCAATATTACTTAGTCTAGTTTTTTAGTGCACATTACCCACCACAGTCCACAGCTTGAATTAGGCCACCCCACCCCAAATGACAGAGCTTCCTAATGGGGTTTGGTCTATGTCTCATTTCCCCACTAAATCTAGCAGTATATAAAAGCAAGAAATTCTGTCTCCACTTTTAATCCACTTAAAAAACATTTACTAAGTTCCACTTTGGTGAGATATTTGGGTGGTACCAAAATGCATTGGGTACTACTCCTACCTAGAAGACGTTACAACCTAATGAAGAATATAGACATTTTTATAATTAAAACAGAGATAGATACCATTATTTCAAATGCAAAGATGTATCAGCAACTGCATTTTCTATACAATATCTTATTTATCCTTATAATACCCTGTGCAATCAGTTACACTATTCGCATTTTAAAGATGAGGAAGTGAGTCTTGCAAAGGTAAGGAATTTGAGCAAGATCACTTTTACTCTTAAGCTAGCAGGATCTTTTCATTACTGAAATATCAGTCTACTGCATATATCAGTCCCTGGCACAGAGGAGGTGCTCAGTAAACATTTCCTAAAGGAACGGAGTACCAGGGGGGCAGGCAGGGGATGACTGTTTAGAACACCAGAACTGGGCCTGGGCTATTAATAGTCCAGTGGGGAGGGCATTTGCCTGGTAGCGGCTGACCATAGCTCGATCTCCGGCATCCCATAAGGTATCCTGAGCACCATCAGGTGTAATTCTTGAGTGCAGAGCTAGGAGCATTGCCAGTTGTTACCAAAAAAAAAAAAGTGAAAAACAAACATCAGAACTGAGCTTTGATGTTTGTATAGGATTTATGAAAAGAAGAGGATAAAATGCATGGCAGGAAGAGAAGAGCAAGAGAAAGAACCAATGCACCTTGGAGGAAACAAAACAGTTTCTGTAAAACTGCAGAAGTAGGCAGAAGGAACGAGTTAAGAGAGGGGCCATGAACTACAAGACACTGGGTGCTGGCCTGGTTCTGCTACATACGAGTTGTGTGGACTGATCCAAGTTCCTCAGTACCTTTTTTCCTTACCTGCAAAATGGGGATACGAACAGTGCATACTATTGTTCACTTAGTGAACAGTTCACTTCCCAGTAGACCTTACATGTCCCATGTTCACTTTCTCCTTAAAATTCCTTAAAACTGATAAAACCTCAAAACTCAATTTTTAAAACCAAATCGATCCATCATCATGCAACAAAAAGACTGTCAGCTGGGGGGTAATATCTGGCTAATGAGAGAAAAGCCTCTGTGGTGTAAAGTTTTAAGGACATCTCTTCAGGGGACTAGGATCAGGTTCTGGTTGCCATCTTGGGCCAAAAAAGTTGAGGGCCACCCTCTAATGGTAAACTGGCAGCTGAAGGAGTTTGGGTCCATTATTACTGATGAGACTCCCTACTTCCAGTTTCTAAGTTCTTTTAGTTAAGACGGCAATAATGTCCTACATTTTTTGGAACCTCTGTTAATCCTTATCAGTTAGAGTTATGTCAGAGAGTTGTTGGGAGGGATCAAATATAACAATACACACCACGTAGTTAGTGCTTGGTCTAGGTAGGATACACTCAAATACATTGTAGCAATCGTGCTTGGTGGTTATTATCACGATTATCATCATTATCATCACAATTTACAGAATTTTCCATTAGTCTTCATTAGGTTGGAAGCATCTTCATTTGGTTCTTTAAGCAGTTTGTTGAAGATTCCTTAGGACTGTGTTTTTCATAAGAACCTACTCTCGGATCTTCTATCACAGGGCCCTTGTTTTATGACTAACTCATCTAAACCACCATCACTTGTATCACTTGCATTTCCTTTGTTCATTGATTTGCTTGAGCAAGCACCAGTAACATTTCCATATTTCCTATCCCATGCTAGTGTAGCCCAAGGGCATCTGCTTGCACCAGAAATAGGGAAGATCCTCAAACCATTCGTTCAGGTCATGGGAATGAGGTCTATAACTTTAACTGGTTTTCAGCATATCAAATAGGACACGGTAGCTTGCCAGGGCTCTGCCATGTGGGTGTTACATTCTCAGTAGTAGGTTCTCAGTTTGTGCATTTACTGATGAACCACAATGGGGAGATGAGCTTATCTCTTGGGTGGAACTCTGACGAGCTATGGAGTCCAGATGTTGAAAATGGTGACCCTCATGGTGGTCAGGGTTCCTCTGGCTCCTCCCCATGCTCAGCTGATCATGAGGCATCCAGAAGGGAAGGCGGGGTTGTAGCCCTGGCCCGCCATTCCAATAGAGCCTTGCAAGAAGCCAGAGGGAACCCCCCACACCACGAGGGATGTCATTTTCTACTCGGACTCCATAGTTTATCAGAGCTCCACCCAAGAGATAAGCTGATCTCAAGCCCTGCTCTTCAGAGTCCCACCCTACAGAGAAGCCTATTTTAAGGCCCAGGTATGCCTGATCCAGAGACACAGATACACGGGGCTGAGCTGCTACCCGCTCTCCCTGTGCTCAGCTGATCATGAGGCATCTAGGGAGGCAAGGAGAGTTCTAGAGCCTCCAAGAAACCACCATAAATTTTAAACTTATAGATCTGTTCCATAGAATGGGGGTTAGCATCTGAACACGAGGCTGGAAAGCATGAATTCAATTTCAAGTTTGGTAAAACAGCCCTTTTGGAATGTCCATGGAAACTCAAGACCCTCAAAGACTAACTAGTTTTCTAATCACACACACCTTCAACTTCCTATTTCAGGACATACACGTATACACACACAAACACACACATACAACATGATAAACAATTGTAGAAGGTTTCCAGCATCAACATCATATGCTGGACATCAAGAGATTTGCCAAGAAGTGTGGATCTTTTTTACTTAAATATCTGCTTCTTAGTGTCTTTGACAGATTGTGTGGTTTGCTCTTGACCTTGATCAATAAATGCTTCCTAAAAGATGGAGGAAAGAAATAAAGCCAATGAGCTTGAAGGAACTATTTCCACTGCTCAACTGACTGACTGCATTACAATGACAAGGAATCTCTGGGGAAACTCCAGAATCCCAGGCCCTGGCCTATACTCATTGCATCTGAATCTCTGGATGCGGGGCCTGAGAATCTGCACTTTGAAGCTACACGATTGTTCTGATATGAAGTCAGCTTTAGAGCTGTCTCAAATGCTCCCCCCTACCCTCCTGACCTCCTATTAGGTTGGGTTACTGAGGAAGTCAATTATAAAATGAGGTTTTTGCTTCAAGTAAGGGAGTGTGGAGGAGCTGGTCTTTGTAGAAGGGGAATGAGGGTCAGCTCATGCAGCAGAGAAAGGGTCACAACCAAGAGTGTGGACCTCAACTTGAAGTCTGGTTCTGCCAGTACACTGGGAATCCTGGAGGAAAAGTTACACCACGGAGCTGGAGTCACCTTGAGGCGGAGGAGAATTGATGGGGCTCACATTTGGCAACCAGCGTTCTAAAATGCTGGGGAAGGAGAGGGAAGCCACAGGCACAGCCTTTGCAGCTAAAGCAGTCAGAAGAGGAGAGCCCAGATGGTGCAAGTCCCAACAGCCTCTGCTACCCACTCAACTGTTTGGTTGTAGTGTCCCATTTAATTGCAGGATGCCAACTCCTTTTCCCCTATATGCACTTGTGTCTGTACTCTCGTTGCTGACGCAGTCTGAGATACCTTGTATATAAGGGCCTTGAGAAGGATTTAACTTAGAAGACAATGGTCAGAATCTGAGCTGGTCCTTTTACTGTACAGAGCCACTGAGCCACCATCTGAAAGACAATGCATCTACTGGAGTAGATGGATCGAATTTTCAGGCTAAGTTGTGTGTGTGGAGTTGACCCAAAGCTAAGGTTTTAGAGCCTTTATGTAAGTTCCCACCATATTGACTCATATGCTTCATAAGAAGTAACTCAGGAAATAGTGCCGCATGGTGATCCGTTCCCTTTCTTTTTCCCCTGACAAATCAAGATGCAGTCCACTGAACTTCCTTTGGCTTATTCTCAATGACTCCAAAATAGGTCAGATCACTTTGGAGGGAGGCCAAAGCTAATCTCGTATTCACCGCTGACCTGCTTTATTCCTCTGGCATTTCAGGAAAAGTTGGGTGAAAACCTTTTCTCCTTGTTTGCCTAAGTCCCCATCCCTGGAGTGAAATTTTGAAGCCCAGACCACTGTGATTATTCAGAGCTACTGCTACTTGTCAGTGGATTGCTGCCTAAGCTTGCTTGCTGCCCATCTGCTAGATTCCTGTACATATGTGCACATGTGTGGAAAATAAAGCTCCAGCAGGCCCTGGCTGGAGCTTGCGCTTGCCCCACAGCTGTTCCACTCCCACCAGGCCTGAGGCCAGGGTCTGCTGAGGCAGTTCTGACCACCTGGTCAAGATATGGGGTGACATCAATGATAAAGCATATTCTTGTTCCCTGTTCGGCTGCTTTCCATCCGGAGATCGACTAAGTAGAGTTTATGCAGCACAGCAACCCCCTATAGAGTCCTATAGTTCCTCAGCCTCTGATGCTACCAAGAAGTACTGCAATTTTGGTTTCTTAGAACAGACCATTAACCCCAGAAAGGAAACAGAAATAGGAGTGAGGAGCAAGGGCTGCTGAAAAGGAGGAAACAATAAGCTTTCCTTTTGTGTTTCACTCAAATCCATGCAGAAGCTCAATATTTTCCATCAAATGCTGGAGCTTGGAAACTGTGTGTTGGGCGTGGCAGGGAGGGGAGAAGAGTGGGGGATGGGGAGCAAGCAGCCTGGTTTCACTGTCTCCCTAGACGCTCTTTGTGGCAAATGTCTTCATTTAATTGCCCCTTTTCCTCTCACCCCAGCTTTAATCGTTTATTTTGTTTTGAGACATTTAGTTGTTGTTTTCCTTCATACACTGGGAAATATCTGCAGATGAGTCTAAGGCAATCTGGCCCCTACCACAAGTACAAGTCATAAATCTTAGTAGGGTTCTCCTCACTGTCTTCACTCAATTGGAAGGCCATCATATGATGCAAGTTTCCTTATGATAATAATGTAATAACGATAAAATCGATGCTCTATTTATTCAGTAAATATGTATTGAGCACATATCCTGTATCAGACATTGTTGTAAGTGGTTCCTATATACTATTTCAATTGATTGTCACAATTCTATGAGGTAGATACCAATATACTGTCCATTTTACAGATCAGAAACTGAGGTGCAGAAAGGTTAAATAACTTGCCCAAGAAATCATAGGTGGCAAATGGCACAGCCAGGCTCTTAACTACTATGCTCGGTTACCCCAATGTTAAAAGTTAGGGAATTAATTATTCTGCCTCAGAGAGCAGATTCCCCATCTCCCCATCACTTCATACCCCAGTTCCAAGTCAACAGACAGTGAAGCAAGACCGGATTGAAATTCTAGCTACCTACAGAACATAGCTGTCACTTGTCTTGGTTTATGGAAGAATATTCACGTACCAATGGAACTTGTGTGTTAGTCCATGGGTATGTAGATGCACATACCAAATACTATATGGCTATATTTATTCTTTTATGCAGTGTTCTCTGTTAAAACTGGTTAATGGACCCTTATTTATTTATAAAAGTGAAAATAAGAACCTACCCCCAATTTGCATCGTTTCCTGTTGCTATTTCCACAAACTGAGTAGCGAGAAGGCACCAACATATTCTTCATTGAAGCTTAGGGAATTCCCATCCTAGATCTGGGGCACCTTTCGGTAAGGCCTGCAGAAAAGGGTCAGCTTTTCTCAATGGGGTACAACTGCTCTTAGTTCCCATGACTATAAGAGTTGGATATATTAGTTGATATATTAATTGAAAGACATTTTGTGCCAAACTAGTAACGTATGGTCATGGCCCTTGTCACCCTGCACTGTGGACTCTGAGACAGAGCCCACAGTGCCACAGTGGGTGTCTAATTCAATAAGGTACCCAGGAAAACCTCAGTCTTCACATGTCATTTAGCACGGTTTCCTTCCAACTAGAATGGCGCTAGCCTTCACTGAAGCTCTTGATAGATGTGAATGAAGTTTATTTAATTTGGTTACCTCAGATAAAGAAATTGCAGAAGCTTTCCTGTTGCTTTTAGATTTATTTGAAATGACATCATGCACTCAGTTGCTGGCTTCTTGAGTGAGTCCAACATTAAGAAAAATGGAGATGATAGAATGATAAGACTGGTTAAAAGCTTAAGCAGTCAACTTGAGGAAGGCAGAACATTTGAAGGAGATAAAAGTAATTTTCTCATTTGCCAACTCATTGACAAGAATCGAACACATTTGCCTGACCACAGAACTTACAATGGTTAGATTAAATCCTAGTTGTGTTTTTGTTTTTATTTGGGAGTTTAGGTTAAAAAATCCTCCAATGTCTAAAATGGGGTAGATTTTCATTCTTCTGAACTTGGAATGATTTGAGGTGGTGCCACTCAGAAACAGAGAATGGTATTTAATCACCTGTATCAAGGCATTTTTTGCCTCTCTGCTTTGAAATTTACTGAATTACTTTTGCTGC
>JAJIBD010019058.1:0-24864 GCA_021461705.1 Cryptotis parvus | reverse complement strand
ATATAATTGCAAGATGCTCATGTAGAGTTTTGGTTCTACAGTGTTCCAATACCCATCCCTCCACCCAAACCCATCTCCCATCACCAATGTCCCCACCTCCCTCCCCCTCCCACACCTCAACTCCGTGGTGGGTTCTGTATGTCTTTTCTCTCCTCTCAATTTCTCCCTCCCACCAAACTTTCCTGCACATCATGGAATGTAGTGGATTAAGGGACATTACTGTTTCCCCTATTTTGATGGACTGCTTTCGGCCTCAAGCGGCCGTGCGACCTGGGCTCGAACTGGTTTTGCTCTGTTAATCTGGTCATGAGGTAGTATCCCAGCATCTGGACAGCGAAGGTGGTGGCTAGTATGGTGGGCGGAGTCTCATTCGGCTGCTTCCGGGACCCCCAGAGGTGATGGGCCCACTCCCAAAACTCATCTGTCCCTCCGGGGCCCCATGGTCGAGCTTAGCCTGGGGAAAGCAGAGTTTCAGCTTCCCCAGGCGCGTCCGAGGCCCCATGCTATGGCTGGGTCGCCCCAGGGCAGCTCCTGGGGCGGGCCACCAGGCTCAACAAAATCCCAAATTCATTTTTTACATGTGGCTCCCAGTTTTCCCAGCACCACTTGTAGAAGAGGCTTTCCTTGCTCCATTTCGTACTTTTTGCTCCTTTATCAAAGATTAAATGATCATGTGTTTGAGGATGGGTGTCAGGATACTCAACTCTATTCCATAGGTCCACAGGTCTGTTTTATTCCAATACCATGCTGTTTTAATTACTACTGCTTTGAAGTACAGTTTGAAGTTGTTGACCCCGCTTTTCAAGGTGTCCAAGAGCCTTAGAGGCTTTTAGAGTTTATGTGAAGCCCTCCCAGAGTCATGGGGAGCCAGCCCCTCCCAAGCCTTTTCTGGACCATCTTCTCCAGAGCCAGGTGCGTCCTTGTGCCCTAACTGTGGTCCCACCCTGCCGCCCCATGCAGTGTGTTTGCTACTATACGTGGTATCCTGCACAGCTGATTTGGGACCAGAAATGACATGAGCCTCTCTGATTACTTAGGACCAGGGTCCACTGCTGAGGGGCTAGCTGTGGAGCTGTCAGTGGTGGTGTGTGTTCAATAATCCTGAACTGTCTGGGAGCAAGGGTGCCTCTCCAGAAGGACCTACACATAGAGTTTGGAAGGGGGCAACCTTGTTCCCAGCAGCAGGTCAGCTGGAGATTAGCTGTGAGCTCTGGGGATGGTTTAGTTGTGGTTCAGAGAAGCAGCCCCAGGTCTGCTAGACTTTCGGGCTGCTTTATCTTTCTTTCAAACACAGATAGTAAATACAGAGTTGCTTGGCACTGGGGGGGGGGGGGGGTCTTCCTGATATCATTTTTGATCTGCAGTGATGGGGTATTACAAAGTAATGAGACTTTGACTTGTAAGTTGGCTCTGAGTCACCTCCGAGGTCAGCTACAGGCTGGAGCTCAAGCTAACACATTTGGTATTTGCTGTCCACAGCCTCTGTTTCTATAATTTGGGGACATATTGTCCCTGTAGGGGAGGATGGTCCCCAGGTTCTCTCCCCTGCCCTTTCATTGGTGACCTGGGAGCTGTGTGGAGCCCCACGGCCTGGCCATGCCCTCTTGCGTGTGTCCATGCCTGGATGATGCAGGGCTCACAGCTCTGGAAGCACCCCTTTGCCCCCCCTCAGACTCAGGTTCTGCCCCCAAGCCCACCGAACTCCCCGCCCACCCAGCCCGACCCTAGGGTTCACATGCGAGGCCTTCAAGGGTGCTCTCATTGCTGTGAGCCTCTGTTTCTGTTGCTATTACTCACAGCTCTGATTCTCCCAGCCCCCTTTGTGACGGAGTACATCCTTCCAGCCTCTTAAAATACTTCCTGGCTCTTGCCTCAAATGATCCGGTCTCTTTTCAAGCTAGACACCTTTCCTGGTCGTCTGGAGATCAAGCCCGGGGTAGGCCAGAGAGCGCTGGGGGTCAGTATCCTGTGTAGCATCTGAAGCATCTGTGACAATGGTCAAAGCAGTGGCGTAGGTCATGTGACTTAGCACTTCCTTTCCCTCCGCCCTTCTGGAAACTTCTTTGTGCCCCATGCTAGGAGGCTGTGTGTTCCTTCTCTCCGTTGTGTGCTTCAGTATGTTGGGTGGGGGCAGACTTCCTGGGGAAGGTTGTTAATCCTCTCTCTGCCCACCTGGAAATGACAGGCTTCTGCAGTGGCTGAGGTTTTGAGGTAGGTTTTGGTCCCGGCCACACAATGAGAATGCATATACTTGTGTCTCTCAGTTGCTCTTTACACAGTGAAATCTGACCAGGTAAGAATAGACAAAATTCTCATTAGAGAAAAGACATTATTTCCTGTATAAACTTTTCTATAATCTAAGGGTCATTTTGATGTTATAAAGATGAATACAGTTAGAAGACAAACTACACAGATTCTAGCCTTGACTGCAGACTTAGAGTGATCTCTTTTGGTCAATTTTCTAACCATGTAACACATAAAAATACATGTAACATGTAAAAATAGGAATAATAGCCTCTCTTCACTCCCTGATTGCAGTTATTTAATTAGCTTTTGTATGAGTGGGCTTGATAAAGCATTAGTTTAAAAAAAATCAAGATTATCTTTAGTTTAAAAAAGTTTTTTAAAAAGAGGGAGTGGTAGAAAGTCAACTAGGGGCTGGAGCTATAGTTCAGCAGGTAGGGCGTTTGCCTTGCGCGCAGCCAACCCAAGTTTGATCCCGGCATCCCATATGGTCCACTGAGCACCGCCAGGAATAATTCCTGAGTGCAGAGCCAGGAGTAACCCCTGAGCATTGCTAGGTGTGACCCCAAAAGCAAAAAAAAAAAGTCTACTAATATAGAGGAACCTTCTGTGACTGAAGGGAAATAAGTGAGTCTTTAACACCCAGCGAGGTGCTGACCTAGCTAATGGAGGACTTAAAACCAAAACTTGGAGATCATTTTCACCTGATCAGTGTGTTCGGAAGAAGCGAGACCCGGCTGCAGGGAGAGTGTTGGTGGGGCAACAGGAAAGAGAGAGAGAGTGGGTTGGCGGGCCCGCGGGTCCCGCCCCCCCATATTAAGAGGTGAAAAAAAAAAAAAAAAAAAAAAAGCATACAGTGAATATTTCATTGAAACCCGAAAATGTGTAGATTCTCTCACCACCTCTCTTTAAAACTGCGCTTTCACTTAACCCCCAACACCAGACAGACAGAGACGGAATGATCCGAATTTAGGTTTAGTGAAAACATGCAAAGTGCAGAATAGTTTGCTGAAAGGTATTTGTTTTCTTGCCTAACAAAGGGGGAAAATGCTCCTGTTTGCACAGATGATATGTGAAAGAATACACCCGACTCATTTTGTTTTAGGTCTTTTGTTTTGCTTTCGTTTTCCCCAGTAGTAGAATACACTGGGTTTGTTTGTCCTTCCCTGCTGCAGAGGAATTGGGTGGCTGGGAATATATATTCTTTTATATATTCTTTTGACTATATATTTCTAAAATCTTGGGTGGCTGGGAAGAAATATTCTTTCATATTCCTTTGAATCTTGTATTGGGTTAGCGATTTTCAAAACAATGGAAATAAGGCATAAGCATATTAAAATAGCAAATTGAATAATCGTAAATTTGGACAAAGTCCTAATTCTCCTCCTTTCTTCTTTGTAAATGAAAATCAGGCTGGAGCGATAGCACAGTGGGTAGGGCGTTTGCCTTGCATGTGACTGACCTGGGTTCCATCCCCAGCATCCCATATGGTCCCCTGAGCACCACCAGGAGTAATTCCTGAGTGCAGAGCTGGGAGTAACCCCTGGGCATCGCTGCTGTGACCCAAAAAGGAAAAAAAATTGGAAATCAAACAAAAGGAAGAAAGTTTCTTTGGGAACACTTGGGAGACAGGGCAGAGAGAGCCTCCCAAGAGGTGCCCAGGGTCAGCCATGGTGAGACTTGGACCGGCAGTGTGGCCAGTGGGCCAGTGTACAGGGCCTGTCTAGTGTGTACTGTTGCTCAGACAATGCTAGGAGAGGGGGCAGGTGCCCAACCTGGTGTCCAGCACATGCAAAACACGCACTTCATCCCTTTGAACTGCCCCTAGCCTTACCCTAAAGAAATTCTCCACCCCACACTGCACCCCGGTTTGGGGACCATACCTGGAAGTGCTCAGGACTTACTCCTGGCTCTGCTCTCAGGGATCACTCCAGACAGCACTCAGAGGAACATATGGGGTGCCGGGTATCTCTCCAGCCCAGAGTTCTTTGATTAAAAATTTTATTATATCACTGTGAGATATACATAGTTACAAAGCTGTTTATGATTGGGATTCAGTCATACAGTGTTCCAACACCCATCCCTCCACCAGTGCACATTTCCCACCACCAGCGTCCCCTGACTCTTCCCCCCCCCAGCCTGCCTCTATGGCAGGTACTTTGTCTCCTCTCTCTCTCTCTCTCTCTCTCTCTCTCTCTCTCTCTCTCTCTCTCTCTCTCTCTCCCTCCTTCTTTTTGCACATTGTGGCTTACATTACATACATTGAGGGCTTATCATGTATATCCCTTTATCTGCTCAGTCAGAATTCTTTTTTTTTTTTTTTGCTTTTTTGGGTCACACCGGCGACGCTCAGGGGTTACTCCTGGCTCTGCACTCCAGGAATTACTCCTGCCGGTGCTCGGGGGACCACATGGGATGCCGGGTATCGAACCCGGGCGGCATGAGCCGGCCGCGTGCAAGGCAAACGCCCTACCCGCTGGGCTATCGCTCCGGTCCCCTCAGTCAGAATTCTTAAGTTAAAAAAAAATCTGTCCTTTAGTACCTGGGCTTTTCCATGCCTCGTTTGTTAGTACTAAGTTAGAGTGTTTCACTCTGTAGGTTTTGAAACGAACTTGAGTTGCCTTCTTCCAGCTACCCAGAGTTTATTCTCACCATTCTAATAAACCCAATGCTATTGATTCTGATTTCTGTGATCTAAGGAACGCTTGAAGAGCCGGAGCCTCAAACCTCACCCAGACGGTCATTGCCCCTGACTTCCCAGTGAGTGGGGAGTAGGCCAGGAAGGGGACTCCCAGCGAATTAATCTCCAGGGTAATTAGCTGTTGAGGGGCCGTGGCTCCTAATTGGGTATTGAACATTCCGTTAAGTGACTCCAGTTCTGCCTCCCTGCTTTATTAGAAATTGCAAGTTGTGTATTTGGGGACTGTACTTCCGAGTTTGCTTCTTCATGGGCTCCCTTTTTCACTTTAATATTGTTCGAGCTGAAGATTCCTTTAATTAGTCTTGTCTTTTAATTTGAGTAAGCCACAAGCGCCACTTCAGAGTTCTTCCTCAGCAAATAGTCCCTCTCCTGGTGTAATTATGGAGGACTGTGGTCTCTCTCCACTCTGAAGGCCAAATGGAACCCCCAGACCAGGCAAGATCTCTTGAAGATTTTTCTGAAGAGGCCCTCAATGGGGTGTTTGAAAGAGCCCATTTCGTGTTGGTCTGCCGTGAGGAGAGGTCGCCCCAGCCCATAAAGAGAAACCCACCAGGCCCTAGTCAAAAGCTTGTTTCAACGTGCAGACACCTCGGAGGTAACGTCCTAGCTTCAACTCTGGGTCGTGTTTACATTTCTGTTGTGAAAAAAGTCCTGGTTGTGTTTGAAGGGTTCCGTCTGTTTATACATTATTCATACCTGTAAGGCAGAGATAATGCGGCGTGGTCGCAGCCCGCCAGGGAGCTGCCCGCTCGCTTCTGTTTGCTGGAGGGACTGTGCCGAGCGTGGATTGCTCACAGAACTTTTTCGAAGCAATCCCCCAGCCTCGCTTAAGCAAACAAATAGTCAGAACCCTCACAAAACAACGGAGCTCCGTGGCTGAGTGCTTTCTCAGATGCTCTGACAATGATTGGCCCAAGGCCTATCCTAACATCATGTGCTGTAGGAGTGACTCTGGGTTCTTTGAAGAAGAAGAAAGATAAATCTCAAGGCAACAGATTTCCTTCTGTTTCCCTTCCAGGGTTGGCTCCAGTTCAGTGATTAGTTTTACCGAGAGCATCACATCGTGCAAATGACGCGCATGTGGTGCCGTTCCCTTTTTCTCCGATGGATCTTGGTAGGTTCCCAGAATCTCACTTTTCCAGCATTGGGGGGATGGTAGGGGTGGTGGGGGGGTGTGGGGAGGGTTGGGCGGGGCTGGGGGAGAGGGTGTTGCATCAGAACTTTTGTCATGGCCGGAAATGAAAACAGATCAAAGGACTCTGCTCAGGGGAAGGTTCTGATATCCAAGGCTGAATGAGGCCCTGATACTAGAATCTACCCCAAGACCAGCAGAAAGGGAAGAGGGGATGTGGGCGAGCAAGTGGGGAGCCTGTCTTTACAGTCTTGATTCTATGAGCAGCTCAGAAGTTGTCCACACTATGGTCATCAACCAGTAGAGTTCACTGGACAAGTCGAAGGTGCTCAGGGCACAAGCATTGTCCTGACTTGCCCTCTCATTTTGCAAAGGAAGCCTCTTTGCAAGGAGAAGGGTGTTGGTGAGGAAAGGTTGGATCAAACATGGTTCAAAACCACTTGTTTCTGTGACAGTCTCGAGTCTCTTCTGAGTAACCCCAGATCCTAAAGCCTATTGGGCTGCTTGAGCCCCATAGCACAGTGGGGAGCCCTTGGGAAAGAATGTTTGCTCCACCTGCCAGTCACTGTTTTTTGGGTGGGTTCACACCTAGTGATGCTCAGGGGTTCCTCCTGGCTCTGCACTCAGGAATTACTCCTGGTGATGGGATGCTGGGAATCGAACCGGGTTGGCGTTATGCAAAGCAAGTACTGTATTATTTTTTCTCTCCCCGCCCCCTTTCTTTTTTTTAAAATCTGTTCCTTTGCCTTCAGCTGCAGTGAAAATATTTCCACAATTCTGATGAGTAAAGGGAGGCTTAAAACTGAAAAAAAAAAAAAAAAACCCTGTGCCCTGGGCGAAAAACCAAAGGCCGTTATTGTGCATAACTTCAAAGCTGATAATGTTAAGGTCGAGACTCTCTGAAAGTTTGTTCCTTTGAAGGCCACCAGAAGCTCACATCGGGAAGGGCCCCCCAGTGGCTCCCAGCAGCGGGGCGGTCTGTGTGGAGACTCTGCCTGGTCGGGCCACTGCCCACAGGAATGTCTCTCTGCCACAGTCCTCTCTGTGATCCCGTGGACGGTGAGCATGTCCAGCCAGCAGCTGCTGAGGGCTGCTCCTGTCCTGGGACGTGCTCCCACAGGGACTTGGGAGGGTGCTTGTTTTGGTTTGTTTGGGATTTGGGCCTGTCTCATATCAGCTGATCAGTGAGCATCTCTCACCCTGCCTGGCTGCCCACCACGGAGCGTCACTGACAGGCTCACGTGGCTCAGCCTTGCGGTTTCGTCAGTGATGCCTCTCGCTCCGCTCCTTTCTCACCTCTCTGTCTCTCTCTTCTCTCACTCCTCTCTTTTCTTACCTCTCTCTGTCTCTCCTCTCGCTCCTCTCTCTTCTCTCTTTTCTCCTCTTTCTTTTCTCTCTCCTTTCTCTCTCTACTCGCTCTTCTCTCTCACCTCTGTCGCTCTCCTCTTTTCTCACTGCCTTCTCTTTTCTCTCCTCTCTTCTCTCTTCTCTCTTTCCTCTCCTCTCTTCTATCCACTCCTCTCTCCTCTCCTCTCTCTTCTCTCCCCTCTTCTCTCTCCACTCTCTCCTCTCCTCTTTTGCTCCTCTCTTCACTCATCTCTCTCTTTTTCTCTCCTCTCTTTCTCTCTCCCTCTCTTCTCTTTCTTCTCTTTTCTCTCCTTTCTCTCCTCTCTCCTTTCCTCTCTCTCTACTCGCTCTTCTCTCTCTCTCTCTGTCGCTCTCCTCTCTTCTCACTGCCTTCTCTTTTCTCTCCTCTCTTCTCTCTTTCGTCTCCTCTCTTCTATCCACTCCTCTCCTCCTCTCTCTCTTCTCTCCCTTCTTCTCCTCTTTTTGCTCCTCTCTTCACTCATTTCTCTTTTCTCTCCTCTTCTCTCTCTCCTCTCTTCTCTCCACTCCTCTCTCCTCTCCTCTCTCTTCTCTCCACTCTTCTTTCTCCACTCTCTCCTCTCTTCTTTTTTCTCCTCTCTTCTTCTCGCCACTCTTCTTTCGCCACTCTCTCCTCTCTTCTCTCTTTTTTTCTCCTCTTCTCTCTACTCTTCTCTTTTCTCTCCTCTCCTCTCTTCTCTCCTCTCCTCTCTCTCCCATTCAAGGCTTCTTTTCTCTCTCTCTCCTCTCTTTTCTCCTCTCTCCTCTCTCTCCTTTCCTCTCTTTCCCTCACCTCCCATACCTTCCCTTCCTCTTTCCTCCCTCTGAGTTTGGCACCACAGACACCTTCGACCTGGGAAAGAAGAGAAAGGAGGTGGGGTGTTTAGGAAATTGCACCCCCATCTAGGGAAATACTGGCTATGTGTGGGAGCGTTTGCTGAGGACAGTGACTTTCTTTCACACCAATGTCTTCCAGGCATAACGGGCCTTTTCATTCATTTTGCTTTTGCAACGGGGGCCTGTACCTCCATGTGATAAGGTCTCAGAATACTGGAGGCTTTGAAAAGCCTCGTGACTCTGAGCCAGAAGATAGTACCCCCCCTGGCTCCAGCTGAGCTACAGGGCCACCCAGAACCGGGGCGTGCAGTACTGGCGCTGCAGCGGCGTTCGTGCAGGTGTTGACACTTCGCTTGTATGTCCATGGCCTTGCCCAGCTCTTGTGCCAGGGGAGGATGGCACCGTCTGTGGCCGCTTTCCATGTTTTTGTGCCTCACTTCGGCTGCAGCTGGCAGAGAACAACAGTGATGCTGCCCTGAAAGCTGCAGGGCCTGTGGGGGAAGGGGCACTCCCTTTAGCCAACTCCAGACGGATGCCCCCAGGCTGGCTGGAGATAGCTTAATAGGGCATATCTGTAATGGGCTGCTGCCAAGCAGATCAAAAGGGCAGAGCCTCCAGGAGGGGAACTGGACCCCCGAAAGCAGCCAAGCAAGAAAACCCCCTCACGTATTGGGGGTGCAGGCACCTTCAGATGGAGAATTGGATGTTGCTTTGCCTCTTGGTGGATTCAGTTTTTTTCTTCACCTCTGGGCAGGCCTCCCACTTGGGGTTTCTTGCTGGTAGGGCTCTGGTTTCGAAAGGGGCATGGCCCAGCCGGAGGTGTCCAGGTGGGCTCAGCTTCCAGGGAATCTCAAGGGAGATTTCAGCTGTCAGGACCAGAAGAAGGAAAGTTAATGGGAGCGAGACAGTGCCTGCATGTCCTCAGCCATAATAGGAAATGTTGTGTTTGTTGCCTGCATCGGCCCTGTTGCACCCCCTGCCTCCCAATTAGGGGCTGGGGGATTGTACAGGTGGTCAGGCTTTGGCCTTGCCTGTGACTGACGCGGTTAGACCTGGGTCTGTGGTTCCTAAGTAAGGCCAGGGGTCACTCCTGAGCAGAGTCAGGACTAGCCCCCCTCCACTGCCATTAAGAAAATAGATTCCACGGATTAGTAAAATCTCAAAAGAATGTTTCCTGTGTTTTTCTTTTGTAAATAAGGGTTTTGAAAATTATCCTTTGTTGTCGGTGCAATTTCATAAAACAGTAGACCTTCGAGCGAACAAACGAAATCAGTAAGAATTTAATTTTCAAGTAAAAAGCTGTGTTCTAACTATAAACCATTTGTCACTGTAAAGAATGGAATATGTGATTCTGACACTTCTCTCTGGGCTCCAGCCAGTAAGAAGTTTTTTACTGACCAGTGCTGGTTTGGGAAATAGGCATTTGGAGACTGTTGTGTTAGATTACATCAACTATGTAATATATAACTGTATCTACATACGTGCATGTTAATTGAAAATTATTGTGGTAATAACACATTTGCATTAGACTTTAATTACAGAGCACTTTTACATATGTTATCCCATATGATCAGTTAGTGTATGCCTTTGAAACACAAATTAGTCTTAATAGCCTAAGCCTAATAGAATTAAGCATAGACATAAAGCCTCGTGTTTAAACTGGTAGTGTCCTGGAGTCAGACCTGGATAAACTAAAAATAATCTAGTGCTTTGATTTGTCCCTATCTCAGTTACCTGCTGTATTAGCAAGAGTAAATAAACAGATATAACTGCATTGGTATGCACGTATCTTTGTAACCATACAGATCTGACTTGCATACATACATATATTTATCATGTGTTTTTTTCTGAGTAAGAAATCAGAACAAATATTCCAACAAACATAAATAGATGTGGGGGAGTAATGAAACCATCTGAAATGCAGTAGGTGAATATTGAGGAGGATGGAGAGGAAGGATTAGGAAGGGCTGGAGAGGGAGAAGAAGTGGAGGAAGGGAGAGAGAGGCCACCGGACCAAGGGTAAAGAGATGAATAGGGAGGACTCTAGTCCCAAACATGTATTCAAAAACAAATGCATATTTTGACTTAAATATCTCTGTCACCTGAATATGTGTTTCTGTTGCATGCAGGCACACAGATGAAACCTTGGTAAAATGCATTTAAAAGTCACTGTGTCTGGGGTGGAAGCAATAATACAGCGGGTAGGGCATTTGTCTTGAATGTGGCCAACCGGGGTTCAATCCCGAGCACCCCACGTGGTCCACTGAACACCACCAGGAGTAATCCGGTGCAGAGCCAGGAGTAATCCCTGAGTAACCAAAAAGAAAAAATGTCACAGTATCTCCCATCCAAATGAGCCCAAAGGTAGGAAGAAGGCCTTTGAGATGCCGAAACCCAACATTTCACATGTCTCCCCGCCCCATCTACCCCTCCCCACCTACCTATTTGGGAGTTCCACTTTTCCCACCTGTAGTAGTTCCAACTGTGAATGGTATTTTGAAGCAAGATGGTCACGTCACTTCTTTTTTTTCTGCCAGCTTCTCTTTCCAGTCCTGCTTGCTGTCCTTGAATTTCAGACTCCTTAAGGTTCCCTAAAAAGGGCACTAGTTTTAGGATTCTGGTTTGCAAGTTTCTCTGCAGCAGCGGCCGAGTCATTGGATCGATAGTCTGGGTTTAGAGACTGTCCACCAAGCTAGAACTTTAATTAGACATTTGATTAATTCATCAATTAATGAATTCAGGCAGTGATCATTTGACAAATATTTACTGGGGGCCTCGTCCATGTCAGGCGTGGTGCTTGGCGTCAGGAAGACACACAGCTCAGAATGGAAATAATCTCTGCCCTTGGAGAGCTCACAGTCCATGGTGCAGCAGAGTAGGAAATAACAAGTAATGAACTGCAAATAGCGAGGGCTCTGGGGAGAAACAAACAGGGTGCTGTGATCAGTCATCCCGAAGGGAGGCAGTCCTACAAACTCTTCCCCAAAAAAGGAGAAAATTGGATAATCAACAACTGACCATTCATAATTGTATGAGTTGAAATTTGAAGGAGAGAAGGGCAATAATAATGGTATCGCTTGATAACATAAAAATCATTTTAAGAAAGGAGCACATTTATGCTTAATGCTCTCATGGCCTCAAGTTACTGGGTCATTCCATGCAAACCCACACCTCCCCGGGAGCGGAGGGCACCCCGGCAGGAAGGATGCCAGTTGGCCAACTTAGCCGACATCTCACCCACCAACATCTCTCACCACAACAGCACCTAGTGGTTTGAGCAGAGATCCCATATTACCCAAACTAAAACAATTTAAATTTTTTTTAAAGTTATGTGTTTATGCCAGTTTGTTCTCTTAAAATTAAAGGCAAAGGATCAATTTTATGTTTTCTTTTTTTATTGAATCACTGTGAGTTACGTTATTCATGATTAACTCTTAGGCATACGGTGTTCCAACACCCAACCCTTCACCTGCATCCGCCCCTTCCAGCAATGTCCTGAGTTTCCCTCTACCACCACTGCCCCCCCCCCATCTCACCCCCAGTCTGTTTCTATGGCAGGCATGTTTTTAGTTTTCCCCTTAGGCACTGTGGCTTACAGTACTCTTCCCTACAGGGTATCATGCATATCATATGCGTGTCATATCGATAGGATATTGTGCATAGTATATCATAGGGTATCATCCCTTTACCTCCTTTCAGCAGCCAGTCCTGGTCCAGAGTGACCATTTCCTCTCTCACCGTCATACTGGTCCCTTCCCTGACCCCTCCGCATTTCTCCCACAATGCCAAGCTTCCTGCTCAGGACGAGTCTGATTGCCTTTGGGCATTAGTTATTCCCCCTACTGCGCTTCTTTCTACCCCACATCTGTGTGAGATCATTCTGTTTGTGTCCCACCCTCTGATCCTTTCACTCAGTGTGATACTCTCCAGGTCCGCCCACGTATAAACCAATTGCATGAGTTCATCTTTTGTTACAGCTGAGTCGTATTCTACCGTGTAGATGTACCATAGCTTCTCTGTCCAGTCATCTGTTCTTGGGCACTTTGGGTTCCTTTTAGATGTCGGCTGCTGTAAATAGTGCTGCGATGAACATAGGAGTGTAGACGTCTTTACTGCATTGTGCTTTTGGGGCTCTTAGGGTTTATTCCCAGGAGTTGACTTGCTGCATTGTATGAGGATCAGATTTAGCTAAATTTCTAATCTGTGTCAGGCTCTGAACTGAGCCAATGCTTGGGCAGCATTTACCAGGTAGGAGAGAGGGTGGGTATTCCATCTGCAAAGGATGAATACGGAAGAGAAACAGCCCCGTGCAGGGACCCAGCTACAAGTAAGTAGGGGAGAAAGATCAGTCAGACGTGGGGTGGGGTGGGCTGCGTAACAAAGGATTTCTGGGGTGGTCCCGGGCCAGGCCTTTAGGGAAGAGTTAGATTTGTGGGCTAGTGTTTGATTTGTGGAAGCAGAAGTCCCACTCACCTGCTGACCACCTTACTCTGCCCCTGGATTTCCCATTAAGCTTCTTTTTCATATGAAAATCAGCAACTCTGTGTCTCCTAAGGGCATATCCCTTGTTAGAGAGCAATAATAATATATCAGTTTCTATCAAGTTGCATTTTATAATCATAGTGGTTACGGAGAAGCTGCTTTTAGCTCCTGCAGTGGGCCTTAATATGTGGCAAGAAACATGGAATCTGATAGCAAGCATAATGGATCCACGATGGGCCCAGGAGCTGGCGAGGCCACAGTAGGGCGAGTCGTGGCTACTGTGAACACACCCTTCAGCTTCACCCGCCCACGCCACTCCTAGGGGCGGTGGCAGGTAGAGCTGCTGGTCGGCCTCCTCTGATTGCATTTGCCCCCCCAAATCCCATGCCTGCTCCAGTGGGCCTGTGACCACTAAAGATCCCAGTTTAGGAGCGCCCAGGAGGCGGAGCTCTGATCAGTGTCTGTGCAAGTTTACTACAGAGGCCGTGACCAAAGCACGTTTGGATTTTGGGTTTCTGTTTTGCTTAGGGGGTGAACATTGACTTTTTTGGGCCACACCTGGCAGTGCTCAGGGGTTACTCCTGGAGGTGCTTAGGGGACCATGTGGGATGTCAGGGATGTAACTGGAGTCGACTGTGTGCAAGGCAGATGCCCTACCTGTTGTACTATTGCTCTGGCCCAACGATGTTTTTTGAAAGGACAAAGTTTAAATATAATATTCAGGGCTTACTCCTCATGCCGTGTTCAGGAATTACTCTTGACAGTATGTGGGATGCCAGGAATCAGACCCAGGTTGGCGCATACAAGGCAAGCACTCTACCCACTGTCCTATCGTGTCATTCTATGGCATTTGGAGTCATGGCTGAGACACTGGGAGAGGCCAAGCATGGCAAAGCCTGACCATTTGGGGAATCTGGTTAGCTCCGTTTGCCTATCTTGGAGGTAGTTTTCATAAGCCCAACACACTAAATGCAGAATGAAATTTGGCAGAACCTGGTTGGTGAGAAAAAAAAAACACTTCACCTTATATTCTAAGAGTAAATTTATTCTAAATAAAGTCTCCCCAAGCCTTCCCTTCGGCTCAGAGATGGAACCTCGGAGCCCCATTGCTCCTTTATTAAGGCTTGACCAGTGTGCTCAGATGTTTGCAGTAGAGCGCAGCCAAAGGACCTCAGCCCAACCCTGCATCAAGATCTCCTCACCTCCAGCTTCCATTTTGACAACATAATGGTTCCTACCCTCTTATTTATAATTTATTATTTATTGTGATGCTGAGGATTGAATCCAGTGACTCACACATGCAAAGCCGGGCCTCTCAACCAGATTGAAAATTCTTGTTTCAATGAATTTTTTTGAGGGTAGAGGGTTTTGGGGCTGCACCCGGTGATACTCTGCTGTTACTCCTTATTCTGCACTCAGAAATTACTCCTGACAGTATGTAGGGTGCCTGGGGTCAAACCCAGGTTGGCCATGAGCAAGGCAAACACCTGACCCACTGCCCTATCGCTCCAGCCCCTAATGGATTTTTTAAAATTTCTCTCTTATGATTTTCCCTCTTCCCTTCTCTTTGTCCCGGGATGCCGATGGGCTGCACACACTGGTTGAGGTGTTCCTTTCTTCTCAACCCAGTGCTTGCCATAGGTCACACACGTTGGTTGCAGTGCTCACACTTGCTGACCCAGTCATTTGTGATGCTGAGCTCTATAACTGGCCACAGGGATTGCACTGGGTAGATGAGACAGTGGCTGGAATTGAATCCTCTACTTTAAGCTCACAGGGCTGACACTCTCTTTGTCACTGATGTATTCACAAACTCCCCAAATACTCTTAAAGGCTAATTTCCCATTACTTTTGGATACTCTTGTCTTGAAATGAAATCATGCCTAAGAGATTTATTACCCAGTTGCAGGAACATTTGAATCCTAGTGCTGCTTCTGTTAAGTTAATCTCAAGTTGGGGGTAGGGATATTTTCTGTCTCTCTCTGATTCCTGAATTTAGAAGTGAGTGAGTTACAGTACGTTTTGATTTGGTTTTAATCCATCAAAATCAAGTTAGTTATAAGTGATGGAAGAGCTTACTTTGTGTAGTCCGGGCTGCCTGGAGATGTCAGCCACATGCCAAAAAGCTTGCTCGTTGCCCGGCAACCTCACCAGAGGAATAGATTTTCTGCCACTGGCTCCCTTTTTAGTTAAGACGGAATCTATTAACACCACTATTCTAGCCCAGACAACCGGAGCTGGAGTTTAGCTGGAAAAGAATGGTTGGAGTTTTTTGTTTATGTGTGTGTATCTATGTTTTTAAATAACCTAGCACCCCAGTCCTGCCTCCTAAACTCTACTGTTAATTTCACTGACTTCTAAATAAGGATCTGGAGCTTTCGCGTATCACTTAGCGTGGCAGAAGCTAAAGGGATCAGTATTGAGTCTTCCTGGTTTCTAAGAAAACCCACAGTCTCATTTCTGCAGAAGCTCCCATAGAAAATTTCCTGGTGATACCATTGCACCCAAGCTGAATGGGGAGCGGAGAAGACTGACCTCATTTCCCCCCCTCTTGCCCCTCCAAAAAAAAAAACTTTCCTAAGTCCTCCTGGCCAGGTGTACTCTCCGGCTCCTGCTTTCTGGAGGCAAACTTACCATCTGGCTGTCGGAGCTGTTATTTCTTCAACTATAGTGAACTCGCTCTGATTGAGAAGTGGTTGTCTGTGTCTTCCTCTCATCCTTCAATCAAAGAATGTCTTTGCTCCTTTTTGTAGCTAAATACTTCACCACCAGGATTGATGACTTCCCTCTACCAGGGGAGGGTGCCTTGCTGTCAGCTTTATTGTTTTGCTTATGCTCTTAATGTAATAACTTTGGGTTGTAGCAAAGAAGATGATGGCTAAGCCCAGTGTCAGGTGGCTGGAGTTATTTGCCTCTGCTGAAATGCAATTTTAATAATGGACTGTAGCAGCCCAGTACGCTTTCTTTGCCCTTTCTGCAAAACCAAAGAGGATTAACCCATTGGTGGCAGGAAGGATCCAAGTCTCTGGGAAGCCGCTAATGAAATAACACTTGCTTCTTCAATTAGAAATGTTGCAAGCTAGCTGCAGACATCTGGAGAGGAAACGGGGCTTTCTGCATTGTAGTGAGCGGACACTTGCCATCCCAATCCCACCCTTTCTAATGCCGAAATGTCACTTGTGATTTGATAGGGGAATGAGCTAACTTGATAAACTTATAGCTAACTCAATAAAGCAATTCTGTAATGCATTCATTTATTTGTTCCTATCCCCTGAACTTTCTTAATTATAATAATTCAGGGTTTGGGGCTTATATTTTTCAAGGAATCTTAAATGTTTTTAGTCACTCTGGGGACTATTAAGAGTGTAGTTCCAGTGCCGAATTTTATAAAGAGGAAAATCAGAGAGGTTGAAGAGTTTGTTCCCGAATGCACAGCTGCATCGTAGCGGCAGAGCAGGAATCCAAGTCCAGGCCAGCTGGCGAGGGCAGGAGAGTCACTCAGGGATTGTTTGGAATAAAGAGGAAGAAAAAGCTTATGCTTCCCCAGCTCTGTGTCCATTCCTATTTCCATGACTAACGTCGCCCACTGTGTGTGTACACAGGTACTGGGCAGGGTCTTTCCCTTTATGAAGTTACCTTTAGAGGTAGAACATCACTGATAATAATGAAGTGAAAAAAAATGACTGCATGGTATAAGGACTAAGCCCAGGAATAAGGTGAACCGAGGAATGTTGGTGGAAGTTAGCTCCCAAACTATTGTCTGCAGAAGCACTTAGATCTGGGAACTCTTGCATACTTAGCAGTAATGGAAAATGCACCAGATTTATGGAAACCTCTGGAAGTGATTCCTTGTCACACTTTATTTTGTATTACAGTTAAGAGATCTTTCTGGTGAGCTGGAAAGTTCCATGCAGCAATGTAACCTCCAGATTCAAACCAGTGGGTGTCTTGGAGTCCTTTCAGTTTATGGACACCATGATTCAGCCACTTCGTCTGTCCGTCCATCCATCCATCCATCCATCCATCCATCCATCCATCCCTTCATCCATCCATCCATCCCTTCATCCATTCATCCATCCATCCATTCCTTCATCCATCCATCCATCCATCCATCCATTCCTTCATCCATCCATCCATCCATTCCTTCATCCATCCATCCATCCATCCATTCCATCCATCCATCCATCCATCCATCCATCCATCCATCCATCCATCCATCCATTCCTTCATCCATCCATCCATCCATTCCTTCATCCATCCATCCATCCATCCATCCATCCATCCCTTCATCCATTCATCTATCCATTCATTTGCTCATTCAGTTCCTTCACATTGCAAACACATGTTATAAATATCCATATTGCCGTTGTGGTGATTCTTCCAGATTAAGGCACATGCCTAGCATGCATGAAACCTGTGTTTGATCCCTGACTGTCACCATGAAAATGAAAAAGAAACCATATGATGATTGCAAATATCTGTGTGAGGGGAGGAGACAATTCCCAGTGGAAACAACTCTGAGATATGCTCGATAAAACTGGTCTAAAGGTACAGGGCTGGGGCATGAGGTAGGGAACCTTGAAGTAATAGGAAGAACTAAGCATTCCAGTGGCAGCGCTGCAAGTATAAAATAATAATACTGGATCTGTTGTTAAATTTTAAAATAATCTAAAATAGAGAAGGGACCAGTGTGCTAATAATTGTTGGAAATGATAACACCAGACTAGAACTGAGCATTAAAAGTAGGCAAAGGGATATACATGATAACCTTTAAATGTATGTATTGTAAGCCACAGTGTGTAAAGAAGAAGGAGAGAGAGAGAGAGAGAGAGAGAGAGAGAGAAGTGCCTGCGATAGAGGCAGGCTGGGGGGTTAGGGGAAGGAATCTGGGGAAACTGATATTGGGAAGGGCGCACTGGTGGAGGGATGGGTGCTCTATGACACTGTATGACTGAAACCCAGTCATGAACAGCTTTGGAATTGTATATCTCATGGTGGTGAAATAAAATCTCAAAAGTAATCTTTTTTTAAAGAATCAGGGTTGGCCCGATAGTACAGGGGTTAGAGCACTTGCCTTGTATCCTAGTGGCCCTTATTTGAATCCTCAGCACCCATATGTTTCTCTGAGCACCTCCAGAGGTCACTCCTAAGCATAACCAGCAATAACAACCCCTGAACACAGCCAGGTATGGCCCCAACCCCATTCTCCAAACACCAAAAAAAAAAAAAAAAAAAAACTGCATGACAAAATATTTCTAAGACTTAATGTGACGCGCTTTCTGGGAAATTTCCCACAGAAGCTCCTGTTGGCCGTCTTTGTACCTTTTGTCCTAACACATTTGTTTTATAAATCCCAGAGCAGCTCTCAGGCACTGCCCAGCGTGTCTGAAAAACCGAGCAGACAAAAAGCTCATACGGCTCATTTGATTTCTCCCACCTGTTGATTCGTGTCCCAGCCCATTTTATATTTAAATAAAATCAGTGTTATGTGTACTATGAAATTTTGTTCTATGAAAAAGTTCTTGATCATTAAATAGAGGCAAAAAGATACACATGACAACCCTTTAATGTATGTTCTGTAATCCATAGTCTGGAAGGGAAGGAAAAGAGAAAGAGAGAGAAACGGAAAGAAATAAAGAACCTGCCATGGAGCAGGGCTGGGGGAGGGGAGGGAATGGGGACGTTGGTGGTGGGAGATGGGCACTGGTGGCGGGATGGGTGCTGGAACACTGTATGACCAAAACCCAAATATGAACTTTTTAATTGTATATCTTTGTAATTGTAAAAATAAAAAAAAAAAAAAGAGGTAAAAAAAAAGTTCTGACTATAAAAAGGGAGATTGAGTTATATACCACATTAGACCGATATTTTATTTTATTTAAAAAATTTTTTTAGCGTTTTGGGTCATACCTGGAGATGCTCATGGGTTGTTTCTGGTTCTGCGCTCGGGAATTACTCCTGGAAGTGCTTCAGGAACCATATGGGATGCTGGGGAGCAAAGCCAGGTCCACCGCATGAAAGGTAAAGCCCTTCCTGCTGTACGCTCCGGCCCTGGAGAGCAGTATTTTATTTTCTTGGGTTTGGGGGCCACACTTGGGGGGGAAGGGTGTCAGGGGGCGACCCTGGTGGTGGTGAGACTCATATGCGGTGCTTGGGATTTGAGCTAGGGTTGACAGCGTGCAAAGCAACTCAGCTCCCGCGCTAACTGAACTGGCCACGAGACCAGTATTTTCAGAGTGTCTTCTGCAAAGCTCTTACCAGCAAGTTATTTCTTAAAACATGGTCAGATTTAGTCTTGTGTGAATTAATTTGGCCCAGAGTGCATGTTCTGTTCCCTTCTAGGGGGGTGCTGAAATCAGCTTCGTATACACGAAAGGTCTGAGCTGCACCAAGCAGCAACAACGAAAATGTATTTTTTATCGAAAAATGGAAAAATTAAAAGTTTTTTGTAAACATTTCCCTAAGTTTCCAGTCCACTGCAGCCTGTTTTTTGTCCCCCTCTTAATGCCTTTTTAAACACCATTTGGAAATGTCTTCAAGTAAAAGACAAATAAACAGCTTGGGGCCTTCCAGTAGGAATGTTTTCAAACCTCCCCTTGCTGGCCACTTGCTGCTTCTCCCTGTCCTGTCCCATTTAAAAAAAAAAAAAACTCTTTGGGGTTGGAAGATAGTATAGTGGGTAAGATAGTTGCTTTGCAAGCGGTCAGTCTGGCCTTGAGCCCCTGCATTACATATGATGCCCAGAACACTGCTGGGTATGACCCCCTCGCCCCCACAAATAATAATAATAATAATAATAATAATAATAAAAAAAAAATAAAATTTTTAAATTATCTTTTTGTGTGTTTTACCCCAAGTCCCCAAAGACAAGAAACACAACCTTCTCCCCCATCATTGCTCTTCTCTTGAGAGCTTCTGTGTCGGTCCAAGTCACGTGGCCCTGTAGAGTTTGGGCATATGGGTACCCCTCACCTTACATGAGCTTATGGAGGGACCTGCTGCCATGTTTCTGTGGTGTTTCGTGGCCCAGCCACAGCGTGGAAATCATCCAGCTGAACTGCCTTTTCAAAGGGAAAGAAATGCAGGAGAGGGATCCGTTTTTCTCAGTTGGCTTGAACCAAGTAAATCACCTTCTCCGGTGACAGTGAGAAATGCGAGAAGCTGCAGTAACTCGTTTATATCACTAGGGTTCCATTTGGAAAATGATACCTCCTGTTGTCTAATTTAATTAGTAATTGTGTTTTCAGTTCCAATTGAAAGCCTGAGAAGAATGGGGCTGTAATAAACGGGGGACTTGGTATTATTATTGTTATCTGATTATATTTGCTGCGGTGACTATCAGACAAAGACGCTTGGCAAGAAGGGATGTGTCCATCAGCTAGCTGGGGTTGCTCCCGTCACCTCCCGACTTCCTGTGGGTGCTAAGTCTGGTGTTGTGTAGGAGCTTTCTTTGTCTGGATTTGAGAAACACTCTCTGGTTTTATCATTGCTGGTTTCTGAGGTTCTGTGGGAAGTCCATTCTGGATACAGTTTGGGTGACAGATCTTTTCTGATGTCACCCTCACAGTGACACAGTGAGCGTGGTTACAGTGTGCAGGAGCGTGAAAGATGTGTGGTCTGCTCTGATCTGCCCTATACCTGTTCCCTCACGTTGGAGTCATTCATTCTTTCATCTACTCATCAAGAAGTTTATGAACTGTCACTCAGATGTTTACCCCAGTCTAGAGTCTGTGACTACTCCGATGACTAGGATGTGTTCATTGTTGGGGGAGAAATTTGCTGTGTGGGTCTGGACTCAAGTCACATAAACCAAGCTGCTCAGAGAGATGCCTGGGGTGCTTGGGCACTGTGAGTCCCCATGGAACAGGTGTCCACAGAATGGAGGAGCAAGACTTCTGTGGTACTGCAGAAAGATTTCATGGCAAAACTGATTTGGGATGTGTATATTTGTGTGTGTGTGTGTGTGAGTGTGTATGTATGTATTTTTTATTGTCAAAGATTATACCACTTTACTAAGGTTGGTCTCTATGCCTCTTTGTAATTTCATGGAACCACTCAAGTTTTATGGGTAATTTTGGATGAATGGGGGGGAGGTACTCCCAAGTGGTACTCAGGAAGGGCAGGAACCCCACAATGATTTTTTGGCCAACTGGGCCAGAAGTTGAATGCAAGAACCTAAAGATGCGGTGCCTCTCTGGCCTTGCAGTGCCCAGCATTGCTTGGGTCACCCAGGACTGTACCTAGCCATGATGAGTGGACCAGGCCTCTCAAGTTTGTTTTTCTTGGTGGGCCACATGTAGCAGTGCTCAGGGCTTACCACTGGCTCTGTGTCCAGGGGACCATAGACAGTGAGAAAGGTTGAATCTTGACCCTGGCCCCAGGAGTGCAAGTTTTATTTATTTATTTATTTGTTTTGGGGGGGGTCACGTCCAACAATGCTCAAGGGCTTACACCTGGCCCTAGGGCCATATGGGATGCCAGGGAGGGAACCTGGATCAGTCACATGCAAGGAAAATGTCCTCCCCACTGTGCAATCGCTCAGGCCCCAGCAAGTTTTAAATAGGGTATTGTGGAATCATCCTTGTGCTTTAGAAAGTTAGAAAGCCTTAGAGTGAAATTCACACCTTCAGCACCACAAATTTGGTTCCGTGGAATGATCAGCAACTGCATTGTAATTTTTAAATAACTGGGTGTTGTGTTATGTCAGAGTGTTGGATGACAGGCTTAGCTAGCTTTGGGAGCCTTGCTCACAACTTAATCTATTTACATGTTCTTGAGCCAAGGTTCATTTTTTTTTTTTTGCTTTTTGGGTCACACCTGTCCAACAATGCTCAAGGGGTTACACCTGGCCCTAGGGCCATATGGGATGCCAGGGATGGAACCTGGATCAGTCACATGCAAGGAAAATTCCCTCCCCGCTGTGCTATCGCTCAGGCCCCAGCAAGTTTTTGGGTCACCCTTATTTTTCAATCCGGCCCAGGTATGCTGAACCAGAGACTTACAGACATGGGGCAGAGCTGCTACTTGCTCTCCCTGTGCCCAGCCGCTCACGAGGCGCCTGGGAGGGATGGCGGGTTCTAGCCCTGGCCCACCACCCCAGCAGAGCCACACAACAAGCCAGATGACCCCCACTCCATTTTCCACATGCGGACTTCCCTCTCTTCAGAACTCCACCCAAAGACAGAAATGGAACAGTGTGCTAACAATTGTTGAGGGTACTAATGCCAACCTAGAACTGAGCATTAAATAGAGGCAAAAAGATACACATGACAACCCTTTAATGTATGTTCTGTAATCCATGGTCTGGAGGGGAAGGAAAAGAGAAAGAGAGAGAAATGGAAAGAAATCAAGAACCTGCCATGGAGCAGGGCTGTGGGAGGGGAGGGAACCGGGGCGTTGGTGGTGGGAGATGGGCACTGGTGGCGGGATGGGTGCTGCAACACTGTTTGACCAAAACCCAAATATGAACTTTTTAATTGTATATCTTTGTAATTTTAAAAATAAAAAAAATTAAAAAAAAAAAGGGAACTCCACCCAGCGACAGCCTATCACAGCCGGCCCGCGGTTCATCTATAAATGCTATATTTAGAGGTGACTACAAAGGGTATGCCACCTGCATGGCAAGCCTGGCAAGCTGCCCTGTTTTATTTGATATGCCAAATACCAGTAACAATTATATTAGTTCATTCCCATGACCTAATATAATGGTTTGAGGCTCTTTATGTTCCTGGAGCGAATAGATGCCCTTGGGCTCTACTAGCATGAGACAGGACATATGGAGATATTACTGGTGCCCGCTTGAGCAAATAGATGATCAACGGGAAGATAGGGATAGTGATAGTGATAGTGTGTTATGTCGGATGAATTTGTCTGTTCTCTCTGAGCCTCTGTTTCCTCATCAAGAGGAGAGATGCAGCAGTGGCTCTCTCCTCTTCCTCAGGTTTATTCTCACTGCAGCTCCCCCTTTAAAATGCAGGAAGGGGGCCAGAGCAATAGCCCAGCCGGTAGGGCGTTTGCCTTGCGCGGCCGGCCTGTGCCGGCCCGGATTTGATTCCCGGCATCCCATATGGTACCCCGAGCACCGCCAGGAGTAATTCCCTGAGTGCAAAGCCAGGAGAAACCCCTGAGCATCACCGGGTGTGACCCAAAAAGCAAAATAAAATAAAATAAAATAAAAGTAAAATAAAATAAAATGCAGAAAGGGTAGTTAGCATGCACTCATTACTCTAAGCATTCAGATCCTCAGAGCTACCCTGTGAAGGTCATTATTGCTATTATTTGTAAGCCAGAGATGTGCCTGACCTCAGTGGCTGAATATTGGGCCCCAGGACATGCAGCTGCTACTCAATGCCCAGCAGAATTCAAACCCACGTTTGCCAAGTTGCAGGGGTGCAGACAGCCCCCCCAAATTGCTATGTATCAGTGATAAGATAAGAAGCTGGCAAACTTCTCTCCCTCCCTTGTCACCTTGCATATCTTTGCTGGTGACTGTATTTTACTTCTAGTGACCTTAGTGTGACGTATGGGAAAGGCCGAGGATCAGCAGCAAACAAACGTGTCATTATTTGCAATGGTTTCACTTTTGTCTTTAACAGAACGCGGGTTTTCTTCAGGAGTTGGGGTTCAAGGCGAGTTCAGTGGTAGAGCACCTGCCTTGCAAACCTAAGACCTTGGGGTTTGATCCCCTGGCTCTGCTTCCGTATGTGAGTGTGAACCTAGCAGCAGAGTGAATCTTTTGGTGGGCGGAGCCCTGGCCACCCACCAAAGTGTGCTTTCTCCAGCGAGTACCATAACCAAGAGCGTTTTAGTTCACACAGTCAAAAGGCAAAGCACTACAGCCAAGTGTGCAACCCCCAGTCGTTACAACCACAACAAAGAGAAGGGCAGAAAGAGTAATGTTGTCTGTTGCCGTTAAATAGACCCAAATTTATGGAGAAGATGTGACTTTAATTCTTTGGTACTAACTGGCTATTACAACAACATATGTTTCTATGGGCTAATACATAAATCAACCTTCTACTCTTAACAGAAAATCAATGTTGGGCCGGAGTGATAGCTCAGCGGGTAGGACATTTGCCTAGCATGTGACTGACCTAGGTTGGATTCCCTGGCATCCCATATGGTCTCCTGAGCACCGCCAGGAGTAAATCCCGTGCAGAGCCAGAAGTAACCCCTGAGCATTGCCAGGTGTGACCCAAAAAAAAAATCAATGTTGCCTCTGTCCCAGTGGGGGTGGGGGAGAGAATATTCCTTTTGAAGATGCCGTTTTGAGTAGTGAAAGGTGGAAGAGGGATGGAATGAGAGTGAGGGAAAGACCTTGAGTGAGAGAAGTCGCCAGAGACTCCTCATAGACAAAGGTAAGGAAGTCAGCCTAGAAATTGCAGCCAGCTCAGCTGGTTGAAAAAAAGCCTGCAAAAACCTTCTAGAAGTTCTCACGCAGGCAGTCGTTTTGCAGTCCAAGGGACAAATTATAGCACCTCGCTGGTAAAAAAGTTGATTGACTCTATTTTATTTGTGCTAGGGTCACAATGGGGTGAAAAAGGGGGCTACATTATCTGCTAACCACGAGCAATTGCCTTTCAGTGGCGTTGTGTGAAGATTCAGGAGGCTTGAGAGCAATACTGAAAATAAAATGCCCTTCTGTGTCTTGACCTGGGTTCCATGGGCCCAAAAATAGCCCTGAAAAATGCCAGGGTTACACAGTTTGTGGCTTGGAGGAACGTTTTTGATCAGTCTTCAGCTGCTCATAAAAAAAATAAATACAGCTGTGTTCTTTTCCAGACTGTTTCTTGAAGATCTTTTAGAGTAGATTTCTGACTGAAATTTCACCTACACACACACACACACACACACACACACACACACACAGAGAGAGAGAGAGAGAGAGAGAGAGAGAGAGAGAGAGAGAGAGAGAGAAGCTATGCCTTACTTAAAACATCAGGCATGTCACGCCTGAGTAAAGTAATGGAATCACAAAGAGAAAATTCTCCGTTGAGGTAAAACAGCTGCTGTCCTTTCTACTCACTGCTTGCGGATAATTCATCTGCTGTGGGTAGGTTATGCTCTAATGGAAGGAATATTAAGGAAATGAGAAAGGATGCCT
>JAJIBD010019057.1:0-10104 GCA_021461705.1 Cryptotis parvus | reverse complement strand
AGACACCATTTCCTACTCAGCAGGAGATGGTGCACTCAATGATTCCCTTGAAATTTTCAATGTGTCCTAGTAACTGATGTTCATTCCCAACCAGTTTCTAGTTTTCAAAGCTTTGATTTGACTAAGGAGTTTGCGTTTTTTCATTTTCATTTGTTTCACTTTTCTGGTCATACCCAGAGATGTTCAGGGGTTACTACTTGCTCTGCACGCAGGAATTACTTCTGGTGGTGCTGGGGGGACCATATAAGAGATTGGGGAATTAACCCAGGTTGGTTGTGTGCAAGGCAAACACACCCTCCCCTCTGTACTATCACTCCAGCTCAGGAGTTTGAGTTTTGATGGAAACTAGAACACAAGTCAGCTCCTGGGAAGGTATCCATTCAAGAGTCTCTAAGGGGGATTCACAAGCTGATTTCAGTTTATGAAGTGGGTGCTGTGAGACAGGATCAAGGTCTGTTGCTTCCTCTATGTTTCTATGCCTTAACTCAAGTTTTCTTGGTGGGGTAAAGGTGGGGCAAGAATTTGGGAGGAGCTGATGTGCACTCATCTTGGGTGTGTTTTCATGACCAGATCAGAGAATACCACAACCCTTATTTAAAATGCTGATTTTTTATTAGTCATAATCGCGGTGTAGCTGATTGGTGTGCATTTGGTAACTTAGCAGTCACTGTCCATAATGACTAGGCACAATTTTAGGGACCTATTTTAGTGAACTATTGTGCTGCACTCAGGATGTCTTAAAATTTTCCTTCTTTAGTTTTTAATTGAGAAATCAATGTCTATTAAGCAGGTGGTTTCCTAATAAGGAAGAATGCTGTGCACCACCTGGGCTGAGCCAGAAAAAGAAGACAAGAGGAATAAATAGAGACTGGAGTAGTCTGGGTTTGATGGCTGGCTATGCAATGTTCAACAGAGGAAGAACCCCATACAGTTGTTTTTATTTGTATTTTTTGGTGTTTTTTTTAATTGCTCTAGGGGCCACACCCAGTGGTACTCAGGAATTACTCCTGGCTGTGTGCTCAGGGATCACTCCTGGCAAGGCTCACGTGACAACAGGATCAGGTGACCATGGAGACTGAACCTGAGCTGGCCATGTGCAAGGGAAGCATCCTATCCATTGTACTACATCTTCAATCTGAGAGCCATACATATATTTATTTCTTTATTTGAGTCATACATTTATGATTGCATGAGATGTATGCAGAATCTGAGCTTCTTAGCTCAGATTGCCTTTAACTCTTACTTGCCTTTAACTCTTATTTTAAAGAAAATTACCAGAAATGATGAGCTTCTTTTACCCTTTTTTAAAAATCTTTTTCTTTCTTTGTTTTTATTTTTGGATTTTTTTTTTGCAGACATTCCCACACATGCTCCAGGCTTTCTCCTGGCTCTATGCTAAAGGGCCACTGCAGTTGAGGCTCAGGGTTCTCTATGCAGTGCTGGAGATGAAACTTATGTTGATTGCATGTAAGGTAACTGCCTTACCTGTTGTACTATATCTCTGACCTAGAAACCTCTGCAGATTCTAAAAGTTCTCATACAGACTGAGGAAATAGTATTTTTATTTATTTTTGGGGCAGCCCACACCCAGTGGTGTTCAAGAATTCCTCCTGACTCTGTGCTCAGGGATCAATTCTGATAGTGCTTAGGGACCATATGGAGTGCTGGGGATTGAACCCAGATCTTCCTTTTACAAGGCTAGATTTACCTGCTGTACTATCACTCCGGCCCCAGGGAACAATATTTTTACTTTTTTATTTTTTAAAAAAAAAGTAATATTTAATATATACTTTTTGCTTTTCGGGGCAGGGTATTCTACCCGAATTCTACCCAGTAATACTCAGGAGTTACTCCTGGTTCTGTACTCAGGAATTACTCCTGGAGGTTCTCAGGAGACCATATGGAATGCTGGGAATTGAACCCGGGTTGGCTGCATGCAAAGCAAATACTATACCCACTGTACTATGTCTCCAGCCCCAAAACAATATCTTTAAATGAAAAATTTAGTAAGACATTTCTTTTTACAGTAAAGAGACTTGTTTTTCATCCATAAATGTTGTTTTTTTTTAAAGTCCGTTTAACTATGAGAAGTACAAACCGAACATCAGTTCTGCTTGGAGTGAGGGGGAATGTCTGCTAAAGAGTAAATATTTATAAAATGCTCATACCCACACATACACAGACTTGTTCCCCAAAGAGGGATTTGGGTTTATTTGTGAGATCCAAATGGAGAATGAATATGTTCTACAAAGTGCCATTTGGCTCCAATTGTATGGAAATATTCTAATGGGAATATTCATTCACATGCCTTGTATTGAGTTAAATATTTAGTGTCTGGTATCTTTCAAGCCCACAATTTTTATATACAGAAGCTATTAATGAAAACAGAGGTTTTGGCTGAGTCATTGGTTTTATTTTTTTTTTCTTTCTTTTTTTGGTGGGGAATAGGTTACATCCGGTGATGCTCAGGGATCACTCCTGGCAGGCTCAGGGGACCATATTGGATGCCCTAGATTGAACCTGGGTGGGCTGTGTGCAAGGCAAATGCCCTACATGTGTCATTCTGGTCCTATATACATGATTTTAAAACTATTTCACTGTATCACTGTATCACTGTCTTCCCGTTAGTCATCGATTTGCTCGAGCGGGCACCAGTAACATCTCCATATGTCCTGTCTCATGCAAGTAGAGCCCAAGGGCACCTGCTTACCCAGGAACATAAAGAGCCTAAAACCATTCCATCAGGTCATGGGAATGAGGTCTATAATTGTTACTGGTATTTGGCATATCAAATATGACACGGTAGCTTGCCAGGCTCTGCGTGCGGGTAGCATATTCTTGTATGGAACCCCCTAAGTCCCCGTACGAGCACTGACCAGGTGGGACAGCGGCGGCCCGTGCAGCAGAGACTGACCGACTCCACAGAGGCCCCCCAGAAACTTCTGAGGGGCTCCTTGGGGGCACTCACGTGGGGGCGGACCACAGAGGCTGGGACTGAGTGTGCTTCAGCCCCTTTCCGGGAGGAACGTGGGGCAGATTGTCTGGTCAGCCCCCGAGGATGCCTATGAATAATTCAGAGCCTATGAATTTGTGTTTTAATTATAACTTTCCCAAATTTCTGGAGTCCTTAAACCCAATGACAAGAGGGACTAGTAGAGTCAGTGAGGCACATCAGTTAAATTCAATTCCCATGAGAAATGGAACAGTGTGCTAACAATTGTTGAGGGTACTAATACCAACCTAGAACTGAACATTAAATAGAGGCAAAAAGATACACATGACAACCCTTTAATGTATGTTCTGTAATCCATAGTCTGGGGGGGAAGGAAAAGAGAGAGAGAGAGAAATGGAAAGAAATCAAGAACCTGCCATGGAGCAGGGCTGGGGAGGGGGAGGGAACCGGGGCGTTGGTGGTGGGAGATGGGCACTGGTGGCGGGATGGGTGCTGCAAACAATTCAGTATGATTTGTTGGCAAAGTGCTACACCGTTTCAATGAAACAATGTATGTTTTAACTGAACTAAAATAAATACATGTTTAATCACTAAAAAAAAAAATTAAACTCCAACTTTATCACCCAAAAAAAAAAAAAAAAATAAAATAAAAAATATTCAAAAAAAATTCAATTCCCATGATCCTTTGAAGTCCCCAGCACTGTTGGGGTGACCCAAGTATCTCATTGAACTGTAGGTCTGGGGAGGGGGGGCCGAAGCAATAGTACAGTGAAGAGGATGCTTGCCTTGAACACAATCAGTCCTGGGGTCAATCTGCAGAATGCTAGATGGTCCCCCCAAGTTCACCAGGAGTGATCCTTGAGCACAGAGCCAGGAATAATCCCTGTGCACTTCTGAGTATGACCTCCTCCTGTCAGAAAAAAACGAAACCAAGAAAACTGAACTACAGGTATTATTGGCTTGGCTGAGAATAACTGGTGGGACTTAATTTTTTAAGCACACTGGGGAAAGCCCCAAACCCATCATTCAAGTGAGTGACAGTGACTTTGTCTATGCTATACTCAGACAGTGGTTGGTGACTTGCTTGGTAAATGGAAACTCAGCCATCTGCAGGTGGCGGTTAAGGCTGGCTACGTCATGGCATGGCCCAAGCCTCTGTTTCAGGAGATGAGTAAAACTTGAACAGAATTCACAAACATACCTGAAATGTTCAGCAAATACTGGCACCTTTGGCTTGTGCAGGCACCAAGACAGAGTTTGGGTTAAGGTGGCTTCAGAAGTTGAGAACAGGCCCAAGTCAAGCAACCCCACAAGTGGACAAGAAGCTGCATCATTTGTGCACAATGTGCTTTTTCATCTTGTTGGTCCCTAACATCAGGGCAGGGAAAGGCTAACGAGCTACTAACCAGGGAAGCAGACATGGAAAGTTTGATTTGTCAAACATTTTCTCGACCTCGTCACTTAGCATACAAATAATTACTCTCTGCTGCCCGGGGCCCAGTCCCTGTGAACAGATCATGACTACAAAGAGCAGTGAACCAGTGATTTCCAAAAACCATAAAGAATCACTCCGCTGGGAGTTCTTGCTCAGGAACAAAATATGAGTACAAATAAATAGTGTAAAAAAAAAAAAATATTTATTGAGATCAAAACAGAGGTTCAAACTTGGGAGATAGCAACATAGCATTCTCAGACACTAGGGACTGATTCAGCTAATGAATGAAAGAAGTTTTTAGGGCTGGAGCGGTAGCACAGAGGATAGGGTATTTGCCTTGCATGTAGCTGACCTGGGTTCAATTCCCTGTATCCCATATGGTACCCTCAAGCACCGCCAGGAGTAATTCCTGAGCGTAGAGCCAGGAGTAACCCCTGAACATTGATGGGTGTGACCCAAAAAAGGAAAAAAATTTTTTTTCTTTTCTCCCTTTCCTTCCACATTGTGGATTACAATACATACATTAAAATGATGCCACGTGTATCTTTTTGCCTGTATTTAATGCTCAGTTCTAGGTTGGTATAGCACTTTTGACTATTGGCACACTGTTCCATTCTCTGCCTTACCTAGCCTCTGATTCCCACACGTTTGTGATAATTTCTACCGTTGACAAGACCTCCTGATCCATGCTTCACCTGACCTTGGATATTGGTATCATAATATGTATATATATATTATATATATATTTCATGCAAATAAATGCAGTCATTCTATATCTGTCTCTCTCCTTCTGACTAATTTCACTCAACATGATCCTCTCCATGTCCATCCATTTATAGGCAAATTTCATAACTTCATTTTTCCTAACAGCTGCATAGTATTCCATTGTGTAGATGTACCAAAGCTTCTTTATCCAGTCATCGATTCTCGGACACTCTGGTTGTTTCCAGATTCTGGCTATTGTGAATAATGCTGCTATGAACATGAAAGTAGGTATGGTGTTTCCACTGCATATTTTTGGCTTCCCAGGGTTTATTCCCAGGAGTGATATGGCTGGGTCAAATGGGAGCTCGATTTCTAGTCTTTGGTGGAATGTCCATATTGTTGAAGAAAGGTTTTTTGGTTTTTTTTTGTTTGTTTGTTTGTTTGTTTTTGGATAACACCCGCGACGCCGCAGGGGTTACTCTTGGCTCTTCGTTCAGAAATTACTCCTGGCAGTGTTTGGGGGACCATATGAGATGCTGGGGATCGAACCCGGTCTGCCACGTGCAAGGCAAATGTCCTAACCATTGTGCTATGACTCAGGCTCCTGAAGAAAGTTTTTTTTTTTTTTTTTCTTTTTTAAAAATATTTTATTGTACCACCGAGAGATATAAAATTACAAGACGTTCATGTTTGTTATTCAGTCACAGAGTTCCAGCACCCATCCCTCCACCCATGCCATCTTCCACCACCAATGTCGACACTTCCCTCCCCCAATTCCCAATCCTGCCTTCAAGGCAGGTTCTTTATCTCCTCCTTTCTCTCCCCCCCCCCCAACTCGCTTCCCTTTCTTACACATTGTGGATTTTAGTAAATACATTTAGAGGTTATCATGTGAATCTTTTTTGACTATAGTCAAAGCACAGTTTTCAGATGGCATCATTTTCAATGATTATCAGCAAACAGTTCCCTACTCTGTCTTACCTAGCTTGACTCACATTGGTATACCGGATTTTGAGATGAAGCCGGTGTGTCATGGGGATAGGGTTGTGTCCAGCTGTGAGTCCAGACTGAAGGATGACTGTGCTTGTGCTGTGCGAGGCTTTCTGACTTCTGGGAGCCTGTCAGAGGAGAGGCCAAGGAGCAAAAAGCTGCCCCCCACTCCAAGACACCCCATCAGTCTACCACAGGGTGGTCAGGTAGACTCCGCCCTGCACTAAATACGCACTAAATACCTGGTGTCCGGCCGAAATCCCCTACAGCAGTTCTGGGTGGGGTTGCCAAGCCTTTGTGGAGGGAGTCAAGGTGTGGGGAGATGGCCCGACTCCAGGCATCCTAAAAAGCCTGGGTTGGGGTAGTCGCTGAGTCCCGCATCCCTGGGCTTGAACTCGGCTTCTCTCTTGGGTTGGGCTGTGTCCAGCTGGGAGTACAGAGGATGACTGTGGTTGTGTTGTACGAGGTTTTCTGACTTCTGGGACCCTGGTGGAGGACAGGCCAAAGAGCAAAAACCTGCCCCAAACAAGACGCCCCATCAGTCGACCTCCAGGGCAGGCAGGCAGACTCTGCCCTGCACCTGAATAACTGCGTGTCTGGCCAAGAGCCCTAGCAGCAGTTCTGGGCAGGACTGCCAGGCCTTTGTGGATGGAGGCAAGGTGGGGGGGTGGTGGCCAGGTCCAGGCTCCATAAAAAGCATGGTTGGTGTAGTCGTGGAGTCCCGCATGCCTGGGCTTGAACTCCGCTTCAAACCTGGGTCAGGCTGTGTCCAGCTGTGGAGTTCAGATGTGAGAATGACTGTGGTTGTGATGTGCGACATTTTCTGATATCTGGGAGCCTGGCAGAGGACAGGCCAAGAAGCAAAAATCTGTCCCCACTCCAGACGCCCCATCAGTCTAGCACAGGATGGGCAGGCAGAGATTCCGCCCTGCACCTGAATACCTGGTGTCCGCCAAGAGCCCCAGCAACAGTTCAGGGTGGGGTCACCAGGCCTTTGTGGGGGGAAGCCAAGGTGGGGGGAGGGTAGCCCCAGTCCAGACTCCCTAAAAAGCCTGCTTGGCTTAGTCACTGAAACCTGGGCTTGAACTCGGTTTCTCTCTTGAGTCGGCTGAGGAGTCTGGACTAGTGGGTGACTGTGGTTGTGATGCACGCCATTTTCTGATATCTGGAAGCCTGGCAGAGGAAAGGCCAAGGAGCAAAAACTTGCCTCCACTCCAACAACCAATCAGTCTAGCACAGGACAGGTGGGCAGAGACTCCGCCCTGCACCTGAATAAGTGGTGTGCAATGGTGAGAAGAAGAAGCAGTTCTGGGTGGAGCCAACAGGCCTTTCTGGAGGAGCTAAAGTGGGGGAAGATAGCTCCGTCCAGACTCCTTGAAAAGCCTGGTGGGTGTAGTCGCCGAATCCCAAAGCCTATGTTCATGTTTGAGTTTTGGTTCTAGAATGTTTCAACACCCATTCCTCCACACATGCCCATTTCCCGTCCACAATGCCACCACCTCCCTTCAACCCTGCAGCCTGCCTCCATGGCAGGTTGCTTACTTCCTTTCTCTCTCTATTCCATTTCTTACACAATGTGAATTGTAATATGCTGTAGAAAAAGACTGGTTCCATTAATTTGATGTACCGAGCGGCCACTTGTCATCAGCCAACTCAGGAGAACCGGATGTCGGATCTCCCCAGTGGATCTGAGTCTCTGCATGATGGGTGATCATCCTAAGGCAGTTCGTTGGCAGGGTCACCAGATCTGTGGGACAGGCCAGAAAGGGGAATGGAGACCTCAGCTCCAACTCCAAGAACATCTGGTGACTTCCACCTCCAATAGCCACCAACCTTGGCTTGAACTCAGCTTCACTGATAAGTTGGTCTTTAGATCAGGGCCTCTGGTGGGTTCTGATAAACTGGGGGGTCCAATCCGCTAAACTGGCGGCTATTATGTTGAGCAGATCTCATCTGGCTGCTTCCGAGACCCTAGAGAGGTGATGGGCCAACACCCAAAACCCATCTTGCCTCCTGGGAGCCTCATGGTCAGCTGAGCTAGGGAGAGCCAGATGGTAGCTCTCCCCCATGCGTCTGAGTCTCTGCATGAAGGCTGACCGCTCTAAGGCAGTTTGTTGGCAGGGTCACCAGATTTCCGGACAGGCCAGAGAGGGGAATGGGGACCTCAGCTTCAACTCCAAGAACATCTGGTGACTTCCACCTCCGATAGCCACCAACCTTGCCTTGAACTCGGCTTCACTGATAAGCTGATCTTCAGATCAGGGCCTCTGGTGGGTTCTGATAAGCTGTGAGGTCCAGACTGCAAAATTGGCGGCTATTATGCTGAGCAGGTCTCATCCGGCTGCTTCCGAGACCCTAGAGAGGTGATGGGCCAACACCCAAAACCCATCTTGCCTCCTGGGAGCCTCATGGTCAGCCGAGCTAGGGGAGAGCCAGATGGTAGCTCTCCCCTGTGCCTCTGAGTCTCTGCATGATGGCTGATTGCCCTAAGGCAGTTCTTTGGCAGGGTCACCAGATCTCCAGGACAGGCCAGAAAGGGAATGGGGGACCCCAGCTCCAACTCCAAGAACGTTTGGTGACTTCCACCTCCGATAGCCACCAACCTTGGCTTTGAATTCGGCTTCACTGATAAGCTGGTCTTCAGATCAGGGCCTCTTGCATGGGTTCTGATGAGTTGTAGTGTCCAGACAACAAAAAAAGTGCTATAATGGCAAGTCTGTCTCATCCGGCTGGTTTAGAGGCCCTACAGAGGTGATGGGCCAACTCCCAAAACCCATCTTGCCTCCTGGGAGCCTCATGGTCAGCTGAGATAGGGGGAGAGCCGGATGGTAGCTCTCTCCCGGGCATCTGAGACTCTGCATAATGGCTGGTCGCCCTTAGGCAGTTTGTTGACAGGGTCACCAGATCTCCAGGATAGGCCAGAGAGAATGGGGATCCCAGCTCCAACTCCAAGAACGTCTGGTGACTTCCACCTCCGTAGCCGCCAACCTTGGCTTGAACTCGGTTCACTGATAAGTTGGTCTTCAGATCAGGGCCTCTTGGTGGGTTTTTATAAGCTGGGGGGTCCAGACCGCAAAATTGGCGGCTATTATGCAGAGCAGGTCTCATCCGGCTGCTTCCGAGACCCTAGAGAGGTGATGGGCCAACACCCAAAACCCATCTTGCCTCCTGGGAGCCTCATGGTCAGCTGAGCTAGGGAGAGCCGGATGGCAGCTCTCCCCTGTGTGTCTGAGTGGGGCATGATGGCTGAGATTGCCCTAAGGCAATTCTTTGGCAGGGTCACCAGATCTCCGGGACAGGTCAGAGAGGGGAATGGGGACCCCAGCTCCAACTCCAAGAATGTCTGGTGACTTCCACCTCCGACAGCTGCCAACCTTGGCTTGAATTCGGCTTCAATGATAAGCTGGTCTTCAGATCAGGGCCTCTTGCGTGGGTTCTGATGAGTTGTAGTGTCCAGACGACCAAAAAGGTGCTATAATGGCGAGTCTGTCTCATCCGGCTGGTTCAGAGGCCCTACAGAGGTGATGGGCCAACTCCCAAAACCAATCTTGCCTCCTGGGAGCCTCATGGTCAGCTGAGCTAGGGGAGAGCCAGATGGCAGCTCTCTCCCGTGCGTCTGAGCCTCTGCATGATGGCTGATCACCCTAAGGCAGTTTGTTGGCAGGGTCACCAGATCTCCAGAATAGGCTAGAGGGGGGAATGGGGACTCCAGCTCCAACAACGTCTGGTGACTTCCACCTCCGATAGCCACCAACCTTGGCTTGAACTCAGCTTCACTGCTATCTGGTCTTCAGATCAGGGCCTCTTGGTGAGTTCTTATAAGATGTGGGTTTCAGACTACAAAATTGGTGGCTATTATGCTGAGCAGGTCTCATCCCGCTGCTTCCGAGACCTAGAGAGGTGATGGGCCAACACCCAAAACCCATCTTGCCTCCTGGGAGCCTCATGGTCAGCTGAGCTAGGGAGAGCCGGATGGCAGCTTTCCCCTGTGTGTCTGAGGTTCTACATGATGGCTGATCGC
>JAJIBD010019055.1:0-11631 GCA_021461705.1 Cryptotis parvus | reverse complement strand
GATAGAAAGTAATAGGACAATTTCTGCAAATGAATTGAATGATGGTGGCTGAGACAAGGAGAATCCAGCAGAAAAAATAAAATTGTAAAATCTCAAGAAAGATCTTGAGTTTGGTGAAAAATCAATAGGACTTAAATACATTGGGCTATGGAAAGAGGATTGTATCGAGATAATACCCACATTCCTAATATGGAAAATGATGAGTTGGTAAGCAGTGAGAGAAAACCTGGGGAGAAACCAGGCTTGAGGTGATTAGAGGATTGAGAAATTAGTGCTGGATCTGTTGATGTTGAATTGCCTTTTAGATTGCCAAGTTAAGTGCTGAGTGGGTAGTGGACTTGGAAATCCAGGAGTGGGTTGAGCAAATGAAAATCTTTTTGGAGTCAGGGGTTTGAGTAGATGATAATTACAGCATGTTCTTATGCTGCTGTTGCTGAGGAAGAACATGTGGAGAGAAAATGAAGACAGTCAAGATAAAGTCTGACATCACTTGATGGAAATAGAGATGAGTCAGCAAAGAAGAGATACCCTGACCAGCTGAGCAGGACGATAGCCAAGTGTGTAAGAGTTTCAGAAACATAGGGAATGTGCTTTGGGATGGATGAAGGAGCACGTGTTGCACGCCTTGGGATGGGTGAAGGGGGCAGTGTTGGTGAATGTCAACTTATTGACACTCATCCTGGGACTAGGAGTCAGGCTTTCCTCTTTGTTAGTCAGGAACAAAACTCCCATTTCATGAGATAAATAGAAAATAATATTACAATAATAAAGACTTCAGGTAGAAGTGAAGATGGGATCTTGAAATGATGGCAAGTGCAACTGGGAAGGCCTTAAATTCTATTATTCATCATTGTATTCTATTGTAATCATATTATAACACATTATATAACATCATTTATTGGTGTTAATCATAAGTCAACTGTGGGTCAAACAGTATTCAGTACTCACAAATTGATTTTTTTATTCTAACCATCACTGTATGGATTGTGATACTATAAGCTTCATTTTACAGAGGAAGAAATGAATTTTTAAAGAGGTTAAACATTTTGGCTATAAATGGATGGACAGAGAGAGAATCATGCTGAGTGAAATGTGTCAGAAGGAAGAAGATAGATATAGAGTGACTGCATTCATTTGTGGGATATAAAAAGATAATATGAGAATAATATCCTCTAGGCCAGGCAAAGCAAGGGCCAGGAGGACTGGTCAATGGTTGGAATCTACCACAACTCTGTGGGGGACAATGGGTAGGTAAGATAGAGAAGGGACCACCCGTTTGCCAATAATAGCTGGAAATGGTAACGCTAGACTAGAACTGAGTATTGGAAGTAGGTAAAGGGATGTACATGATAACCCTCAAGTGTTATAATTGCAAAAACAGTGGAGAGAGAGACAGATAAGTGCCTACCATAAGAGGCAGGTTGGCGGCAGTCAGGGAAACTGAGGCCGTTAGTGTTGGGAAATGTGTACTGGTGAAGGGACAGGTGCTGGAACACTATATGACTGAAACCCAATCATAAACAGTAATTGTAATTGTCTATCTCATAGTCATTTAATTAATGAAAATTGTGCAAGGTAACATCTGTTCAAGAGGGAGCTAAGGCTCAAACTAAGGTTTAACCAATTCTGAAACTCGAATCTTCCGTAATATAAAGATTCACAGGGACAGGGACGACTGCCCCCATCACACGCTCTTTCAGGGGTCCATAGTTACTGTGTTTCTGTAGGAATGGTTGTTCTCTTCTGTGGCTCACTTCCTCAGCCTCACCCTGCATGTGGTTCCTCTTAATCACAGCCCTGTCTCTTCATGAGCTTAGTCACTCCCCATCTCAGTTCCAAATGTATATCAGACCAGTTCATGTAGGATCTAGAAAGAAGTCAGGTGGCCCTTCAAGAATCAGGATAGCTGAGACCAGGTCATAAGGAAAGATGGGATTTGAGGGAAGGACTGATCCATCTGGTGAGAGCTGTGGGCGAGTTGAAACAGGATTGCTAGCTGAGCTGAGATCCATTATCAGTTATCAGTGTGTGGACCTTTCTCCTGGATCTCATTCCAGGAGAGAATGTGCCACTCAGTTTTAACAATACTTCTGATGGTAAGTAGCAGGAACCTAGCCAGAATTTACTTACGCAAAAGCAGACTTTTATTATAAGACTCTTTCTTGATCAGGTCAGAGTTCTTTTGGAAAATAATTGTACTGTGCATTGGGAATAACCTGAAGAAGCAAAGATCTTAATGTTGCTTAGAACTGTCGTCTTTCAGACTTTTAGCATTTTGTATTCCTGTTCATCCAGACTTTTATGTTTCTTTTTTGTAGGTTGCTTTCAACGCATAATGAGCAACATGTGTTGAAATTTCACAGCTTCTGGTTTCAATCACTTCAGTGACAGTGACTCAGTATTTCACGGTATGAAGAGCCAAAAAAACATCCATGGTATTAATACTTTGACTCACTTGAGTAAATTAACTACTATTCATTTATACAAGAAGATGGTAGTTTTTTGGTAGTGATTTGGATTAAATTTTCTCTCTACCCATTTTTCTTAACTAGGAAATTGGCTATATAAAAGTATGAAATCTTTAAAAACAACAAAAACTCATGAAATCGAATGATTTTTTGAGGGAGGTAAAAATAGTATGCAGTTTCCAGAGGAAGGAAGTTTCTTTGGTCATCTTTGTGGCAATTGTATTTCTGGGTTTGGGTTCACACAGCCCATGAACATTTCTGAGTCTTCATAAGCTCTATTGCTATGTAAGTACTGAACAAACATTGCTCTTACCTCTTTTTTTCTTCTTTTTTTTGGGTCACACCCAGCGATGCCTAGGGGTTATCCTGGCTCTGCACTCAGGAATTACTCCTGGTGGTGCTGGGGGACCATATTGGATGCCAGCAATCGACCCCATGTCGGCTGTGTGCAAGGCAAACACCCTCTCCTCTGGACTATTGCTCCGGTCCTCTCTTATCTCTTACTTCCATTTTCATGGTCCAGCTTAAAAACTTTTACCAAGGTTCTCTCTGGCAAATTTATGAATGCTTTTTTTTTTAATCTTACAGAAATTCCATTCAGTTTGTTTTCAGTCACCAGTTCCTGTGTAGTGAAGACTTCAGTTGCTTTTGGAATTTTTCCTTCTTTTTCTTAGTAAAATACAATTCTGTTTTTATTTCAGCAGAAATCAAATGGCCAAAGTCATCAGAATTGGAAATTTTATCTATAGAAATGAACTTCCATGACAATGGGCAGAACTTGCATCACTGGGAGAGGGATGGGGTATCTGGTGCTGGACGTGATTATGGAATAATGTGTACACAAAAAGTATCATTAAAAGTATTGTAAATTTTAGTGCATTAATAAAATGGTAAATATTAATTTGGTTTATTATAGTTTAGATGTCAGACCAACAACCATCCAGGGCCCATGGGGCAGAGACCTGGATGTAGACAAGCCTGTCTCCTGTCTGCCATCTGCCGACACAGCTGGGCACCACAGCCACACCTGCAGTGCCCACTCAAGCAAATCGATGAACAGTGGGAAGACAAGTGAAGAAGTGAAGTGATAGTTTAGATAAAATGGTTCCAATAGTGCTAATTTTTTATGGTAGTGATGTACATTGTAACTGAACCCACCACCACTAAAATCTTAAGACTCTCACCAGTATACTGTAGACTTACTCTTTTCTTCAAAGTTTCTAATAACTTCCAAACTCTGCACAAACCCAAATAGAACTACACCCTCTAGGATGCTAATCACATGCTTACTTGAGTGAGAGCTGATCTTTTGATACGTGGGGTTATGTCTTCTCTCTGGCACATTGTGGCTACTTTATAAAGTATTAAATTATTTATTAATTAAAGTGAGGAATATAGAAAAGCAATGTTCAAGCTCTTCAGCCACATTATTATCTTGCCAATAAGAGACAACACTGGGGTTGCTGCTCAGTGCACAGTGGTTCAGCAACTGACCCGAACTTGTCTTTCCTTTTATTTCTACCCCATAGTCTTGGTACTGATAATTCATCCAAGGGTACAGTTGCTAAATCCTGTAGGGCCAAGGAGACACTCTGTCTCCAGACATTCAAAAATAAATTGAGACAGGCAGAGAGTGAAGGATATGGGAGATGAATCCTGTTTTCTGTGTCCTAGAGAGAAAGTTCATCATTTCCTTGGATTTGCTGTGATTTCTGCTCCCTTCAGTGTCTGTGTATCCAGACTTTCCTTTGATTTCATGAGTACCTTTTAACCACTTTCTCTTTTTTATTTGGGTCAGCTGGAAACAGTTTATTTGCTTGCCAATAAAAGGATTTTTAACCAAAGCACCAATTATAAAAAGTCCTGAATCAGGATTAATTGTAAATACTATTGGCAGGATTCTCTATTGTGTGGGTTAATGGTGAGACTCGAAAAACCCACATGGTGAAGCTCTTCAAGCAAAAAAATTGTGTAGCTACCACCTTCCCCCACACCAGAGAATTAGATTTAGGAGAAATAAATACAGACAAAGACACAATAATCTTTTCACTGCTCTAACAACTCCATTTAAATATTTTCCCCAGGACTGAGATTCTCACATTTTAATAAAAATATATAAATTTTCCCTTCAAGAAATTGATTTTCCACTTCAAAGTTAAGATGCCAGTCAAGCTAATAAAGGATTTGGCGGGGATTGTGAGGGGTAAATTGTTCCTAGAAATTAGATTCACTTTCAGTGCTAATTAAAATCACCACCAGTATGACATAACATAATATCTGATGTTTCCATAGCAGCCTTCACTAAGTATCTTTAATTACTAATTAGCCTGGCAGTACACTGAAATTCCTTCTACTCAAAGACAAGTGGTTAGAAGATGCAACCTTTTGGGAAACATAACCTCATAAACAGAATACCAAATAAACAAAATTTATCCAGATGAAACAGAAAGGGAACATGTGTTCAGCCAAAGAGTTAAATTCCACAGAGATTTGGCAGGACACTGGAAAGAAAAATATCCTCTACTGTTTTGTTATCAAACACATACTCAATTGAATACTCAATAATCAGAAAGAATGAAAGGCTTGATTTTGTAATGCAGTCTGGCAGTGTGCATCTCTTGTACCCAAGGTCTTTTCAAGTATCATCATGAATATTATTCAATGTTGAGTTAGAGGGCATATCCGCCTGCTGACTCAGCTCCACCACTTCCTGTCAACAAAATGCTAATAACCAAACCCTTCAAGTACCCAGTGGTTATTTAACAATGTAATCTCATATTGGAGGAAGCAGAAAATAATCCATCACACCAAGGGAGTTGCTGAGAACTCAAAGCTATACCACACTGCTTGCTCTCAGTCTCATTTACCTTCTTTCAGACCTAATTATAGCTAGTATGGAAATTGAGTTTTATTTTTCTGGTAAGTTGGTTTAAAATTCAAATTCAATAAAAAGAAAGCCATAAAAAAAGTATTCTAAGGGAGAGAGAGGAAGAGAGAGAGAGAGAGAGAGAGAGAGAGAGAGAGAGAGAAGAAGATAAAAGAACCTGTCAAAGAGGCAGGTTAGGGGAAGGGGAGGAATTGCGGTTATTGGTGGTGGGAAACGGGCACTGATGGGGGAATGGGTGCTGGAACACTGTATGACCCGAAACCTGAACATCTTTGTAATTGTATATCTCACGGTCGTATAATAAAATATTTTTTTTTAAAAGTACTCTAAGGTATAACCTCAATTGCAATGACAGCGAGAGAAGGGGTAAGAAAATATTAAAAGACAAACAGCCCCACCCCCTAGAACTAGAGAAATAACTCAAAGGAGGGCGGTGTAGGCTTTGTATGCTGAGAGCTTGGGTTCAAAGTTACACTGTAAAGTGATTACTGAGCACTGAGCTGGGAGAGGATATAAAACTATAAACATATTCTTGTTTGGGGTAATTCAAAGAAGGGCCAAATGGGCTCATTCAGTTTAGTAGTCCTGCAGACAGCATTCTGTTTTCCCTTCTTCTGTCTTATATTCCAAAATTATGACAGCTCCAGCAGTGGCGCTTTCAGAATGGCAGCTATGAGTAGAATTCCTGGACACACGTATATGCAATGTACTATAATGTACCACTACAATTTGCCATGTGCGTGCAGTATACAGCACCAAGTGAAGGCAGTGGAGAGCCTTTTCTCTGGGACAAGTGCTGGTGTGGGGACTGTATTACGGTGTTGCATGAATGGCCGACTACAGCAGGACATGTTCCTCTCATATTTAATGTTTTGGGGTTTTAGGCCATATCCAGTGGTATTCGAGGCTTCCTCCTGGCCTTCTAAATCACTAGTTCTGTCGCTGAATGGTAGGGCTATGTGCAAACAACTCTTCACTGTATCACTGTATCACTGTCTTCCCGTTCATCATCGATTTGCTCGAGCGGGCACCAGTAACATCTCCATATGACCTGTCTCATGCAAGTAGAGCCCAAGGGCACCTGCTTGCTCCAGGAACATCAACAGCCTCAAATCATTCCATCAGGTCATGGGAATGAGGTCTATAACAGTTACTGGTATTTGGCATATCAAATACGACTCGGGTAGCTTGCCAGGCTCTGCCGTGTGGGTAGCATACTCTTGTAGTCATCTAAAAATCCAGCATTTATTGATGAACCGCGCGGAGCCGCTTGCGGCCAGGTGAGCTGGGCTGTGTTAGGCTGATCTGCTGGGTGGAGTTCTGACGACGGGGAAGTTCCAGATGTGGAAAATGGAGGCCCCTCAAGGAGTGGGGTGTCGTCTGGCTTGTTGTGAGGCTCTGCTGGGGTGGCGGGCCAGGACTAGAATCCACCATCCCTCCTGGGTGTCGGATGAGCGGCTGGGCACAGGGGAGAGTCAGTAGCAGCTCTGCCCCATGTCTCTAAGTCTCTTATTTGGCTTTATAATGACCCACAAAGAAAGAGTACTTGATAGTACTGTGACAGTACTGACGCACAGCACTTCACAGTGCTTGAAGCAGTCACCTCATTGTATTACCTTAATACTATCACACACACACACATACACATACACGCACACCACACAATTGAGTACAGTACAATCAGATGTTTTATGAGACAAATGTTCATTACTTTTATTGCATATTATTATTAGCATCCCTGTTCTTAGTTTTTAATCTGGGAGGGTGGAACTATACCACACCTAGTGGTGGTCAGGGCATACTCTTGGCTCTGTGCTCTGGGATCACTCCTGGCAAGGCTCAGGGGAACCAGGTGTGGTTTGGGGGATTAAATTAGTCAGCTGCATGCAAGGCAAGATCCTTAGCTTCTGTACTACCATCTGTTCCAATTTTTTTAATTTGTTTTTACCGAGCCTAATTGATAAAATAAATTTTATCGTAGGTGTGTAAATGAAAAACAAAAAAAGAGCATTTTATAAAGTTTGTTACTATGCATAATTTCAGGCATTCATGAAATTTCTTGGAACATATACCCTACAGATAAGAGTAAATACTATGTTTGTTTGGATAGTAGATGGGAAAGGGGGGTTAACAAAATCAAAATGTCAGGGGCTGGAGTTATAATATAGTAGATAAGGCACTGCCTTGCACGTTGCAGACCTGGGTTCTATTCCTGGCATCACATATAGTCCCCCTGTTGTATGACAGATCTAGCTAATCTGGGAGCTTTGTTGTTTTGCCCACTCCCAGCTTAATCTTATTTAAGCCAAGGTTCATTCTAATGAGATCTCTCTTCTATGTAAACACTGCTAGAGGGTGTGGCACTTACAGAAGTCACCTTGACTGAATAACTTCTGACTTATACATCTACTAAGACTTCTATGTTTTCTAGATTGGGCACAGCTCCTCTTTATACCCACTGCACCCAGCGTGGGACAGTTAGAACTTACCAGGAGACTACCACCCTGGCTACATTGAGACTCTAGGAAGACTATAGGAAGGATCATACTAGTTTGCTCTAAGCAGGCGAGTGTGACCCTTTCAGTACACGAGAACAAGATACTCAGAATCACCTTGGTGCAGATAATAATAAGAAGGACCTTGTGGGTACCATCTAGATTACATGAAGCTCATGAAATTAAGATGTATTACTTTATATCAGCCCCCTCTCTCTAGTGTTTTACGTAAGAGATAATCTCGGGATTAGTCCTTGGCATAATCTTTGTTTATACCTGCAGTAGGGTGTGGCACTGCTCTTCTACACAATGTTTAGGGTTCTTTGTTGACACGACCCTCCCTGGATTACTTTGGTGTATATAAGGGGGCTGACTTGAGGCCCCTTCGACTTTGGCCTTTTTGCTTTCGGCTTTTAGCTCCCTGCGGCTTTTTGCTATTTGGCTTTTGCTCCTTCTTCTGGGGAGGACTCATCTGGGGTGAGATCCTCTCTCTTTGGTGGGAGATTTAGGCTTTTTGTATGATCTAAGCTCGGACCAGAGCTACAGTTTGTTCATTCTATTGGAGTGCTGTGGAAGAGCTTTTGTACTATTAAAAGTCTTTTTTGGAATTGCGCCGGACTCGTGAGTTTTCATCCGTTCCCTGGTGTCCTCGGAGGTAGAAGAGAACTTCTGTCCTGACACTGTCGGGACCCTGTTGGCCTCCCCAACAGTCCCCTGAGCATCTCCAGGAGCAAACTCTGAGTACAGAGCCAGGAGTAACCTCTGAGCACCACCGTGTGCTGTCCCCCCAAAAAACAAGCAAACAAACAAGCAAGATCAAAATGTTATCCCTGGCACTCTATATGGAGCCTGGAGCCCACCAAGAGCAATCCCTGACTGACAAAGGCTAATTAGTGGGCAGGTGTCCCTGTTGGATATGCTTCGTAGAAGGGATGATTCACAAGATTTCACTACTACTCAACTTAAAATAGATCAATTATTTCTGAATCCGCACTGAACTCTATTTGAACTAGGATGACCATGAATAGCTTAAAATACCCAAGCTAGACCATGGATGAGAAGGGAACCATTGTAATATTCGGGAGGTAGCATTGTCTTAAATATGTCCCAGTGACAGTCAGTAGGTTCAGGAGAAAGGATTTGGGGACATGATCAGAAAATCCTCCAAAGAACAGATTAGACCAAAATAACTTCATCTTTGATAGCCTCCCTTTATTTACCTTGCATGTATTTCTAAGTTTGTGTGTGTGTGTGCATCTATACACAAACATGTATATGTGTTAGAACTATTTGTTAAATTGGGGAATGTTTTCTTTGAAAATCTCTTTATTGAAAGTGATGGATTGAGAAATATTTGGCAGAACAGATTTATTGTTCAAATGCTAGAAGGAGTGGGTGTGGCTGAGGAAATCCAGCACTACTCCACAGTGTGAGTATTTCCAGAACACTTCACTTTGGAAGAATAATTGCACAACCGCAGCAATTTCTCAAGACTCTGTGCATCACGTGACCTTTAATCTGTATTTGGGCAAACATAGTTTTTAAAATTTTTTATTAAGACACCGTGATTCACAGTTGAGTTATTCATCGTTGAGTTTCAGATTAAAGATGTTCCAATACTAATATCAGTGTCTACTTCACTGAAATATCCCACACCCACCTGCCTCCTTCACAGGCACATTTTAAAGTTTGCTTGTTGCAGTTTGGATCTTATGCTTTCAGTGTTGTCAGTTCTGTGATATAGATAACATGGATACACCGCATACCTCTATAGCTTCCAAATCTGAACCAACACCTGAAAGGCCCTATTGTGAGCACTCTTTCCTTTCTACCCTAGAATTCCGTATTTGACAAGGCAAACGTTTTGTTTTAAATAGATACCTACGTGTTAACCTAATCATAGCCATCACACTAAGCATATGCAACAAAGAGATAACACCCACACAACCTTTCAGAAAATCCCAGATGCTAATCTAGTTTATTAGTGGGAACCTCTCAGTGCTTTTCCATTTGTAAAAATATTTTTTTTTAAGAGTCATGCCCATGAACCACCTTGGGCACCATGTAAGCTCTTTTATGGATCTCTCTGGATTACTGGTCATAATTCAGAGACTCATAAATAAATATCAAGAGATATCAACAAGGTGCACAGATTCTTTTTTATAATTTTTATTATACAACCATGAGATATACAATTACAAGGATGTTCATAATTGGGTCTCAGTCATATTATGTTCCAATACCTAGCCCTCCAACAGTGCCCCATTCCCACCACCAATGTCCCAACACTCCTCACACCTAACCCCAGCCTGCCCCTATAGCAGTCACCTTTTTCTCTCTCATCTATCTATCTATCTATCTATCTATCTATCTATCTATCTATCTATCTATCTATCTATCTATCTATCTATCTATCTATCTATCTATCTATCTATCTATCTATCTATCTATCTATCTATCTATCTATCTATCTATCTATCTATCTATCTATCTATCTATCTATCTATCTATCTATCTATCTATCTATCTATCTATCTGTCTATCTGTCTATCTGTCTGTCTGTCTGTCTGTCTGTCTGTCTGTCTGTCTGTCTGTCTGTCTATCTATCTACCTATCATCTATCTATCTATCTATCTATCTATCTATCTATCATCTATCATCTATCATCTCTGTTTCTGCCTCTGTATTTTTCTCTCTCTCTCTTTTCTTGCTTTTTGGATCACACCTGGTAATGCTCAGGGGTTACTCCTGGCTCTTTACTCAGAAATTACTCTTGGTAGTGTTTAGGGGCCCTTATGGGATGCCAGGGATTGAACCTGGGTTGGCTGCGTGTAAGGCAAATGCCCTACCTGCTGTGCTGTCACTTTGGCCCCCTGTCTCTATTTCTCTCTCTCTTCTCTTACACTTTGTGGCTTGCCCTACAGATATTTATGATGTTTATTTTTATGTTTATGATGTAAGTTTCTATGTGGATATTCAATAGTGAGTTCTAGTGTGACATTATAATTCCTCATTCCCCATCAACCTCTCCAGTTTGTTGCAACTACAATGATCATTACCATGGATAGATGTGAATGATCCTGGGAAGGGCCTCAGAGCAGCCGCACTGCACAGCTGTGGGCCTCGTCGGTCTCTTTCTGGCTTTGCTGGTTGTGGAGGCTGCGAGCCCATAGTCATGCCCACCAACAAGGAGGTGGAGGAGCCCAAATCCCAGCTCCAAGTTCGCCATCATGGCCTCCCCACACGTGTCAGCAACCCTAGGAGCTATGTTGGGACTCGGTCAGAGGCTGAGCTGTTTACTGTTCTTGAAACTCCATGGGCTACTCCATGTGGGGCAAGTGGGGCCAGCTGTGGGTCTGGTCAAGGTGCACAGAATCTTTTACCTCTGTACTGGACTGAGTCATACGGGGACCTTGCAGGTGTGCCGGTGAGCCCCCGCACCAGCTCAAACAGAAACCCCACAGTCGATTATTCGAAAGTAGACAAATCCTCAACTGTTGATACAATTCAAGAATTAAAATTAATTAGACAACAAGGCTGCAATATTTTAGATATTGGTACAGAAACTCTATGTGAAAACTGTTAATCTGATCATAGGGTTGTTAAGTCCTTACCTAAGAATTTATTAAGCTGTTTTTTGCTTTAGGAGGTATATAGTGGTGCAAGCCAGACTTTAGGATCTATGATTTGGGCCAATGAATTGCCATGGTAAGGGCTGGAAGATAGGCTTGACTTTCAGAAGTGTGGAGGGTGGGGATGCTATTCACCCCTTCAGCCCTTT